>SNQN01000799.1:51371-67706 GCA_008642245.1 Bassia scoparia | reverse complement strand
TTTTTTAGAAAAGCAAACAAAAACCAAGCTAACTTGTAATGAGTTAAACACCTCGCCTGCCTGGCAACGACGCCAAATTTTGAAGGGCCCCGGAAAGAATATCAAAGAAAACAACTCAAAACAACTCCAAAACAAGCAAAACCATGATMAAAACCTTCACAAACACAAGGGCTATCAAACTAGAAGCAAAAGAAATCAAAAGCATAAGTATCAACAATACCCACAAAAATTGCATAAAATGAAAWATCAAACAAAATCATAAGCAAACAACAATAAAACTGAAATCTAAGCAAAGAAATGAAATTACCTCAAAATTTTAGGTCAAAATGATATAAGACTTGTAAGATTTGAGCAAGATTTGAGAAAACTAGGGCAAAATGTAAAGCTTCAAACTACTCTCTACTGGTGGATTGAAGGAAGAAGAAGAAGATGAAAAAGAATTCTGAAATCTACTCTCTATTCTAATTTCTACTCTCTAATTGTTACTCTATGTTATGCTACTTGTCAATGTTTTCTCTCTCCTAAAACTATATATACAAAGCTTAAAATACAAGCTCAATCTAATTACATGTTTGCCATTACTAAATTACACATGTGCTTCRAAACWCCTCCAAGTCAAGTCAACGTCCAGGGGTTCCAYGTGGACGCGCGTGCGGAGGCGCGTGCAACATGGGACGCGCATGCAGACGCGTGTGCAGGACGAGAGATGCGCGGACACGCGTAAAAACATTCTGGAAAGGCTGTAAGCGTGGACGAGGGGGGCGCGTGCCGACGCGTGTGCAGGCCAAATGTGTGCGGCCACGCCTAAAATGGTTCTGGAACTGAGGGAAGCTGTGCAAGCGCGGACAACCATGCGCGGACGGAGGCGCGTGCGGGCAGGGGATGCGTGTGCGGACGCGCGTGCGAAACCTAAGAGGCGCGTCTGCGCCTAAAACCATTTTGGAAGGGGGGAGCTTCCTGTAGGCGCGTGCAGTCACACGCGGACGAGAGTGGGACGCGCGTGCAACCCTACTGCTGAACCGCCCAACTTCGAACGACCATAACTTCTTGCTCGGTGATCGGATTGCAGTTTGTAATATACTGTTGGAACGCTCTTGGAGTCTACTTTCCAATGAAAAAGCCTCACCTGCAAACTCAAAGTATACAAAAAGGTATGGCTCGAAGARGATGTTAGAGCAAACGTTTAAGCGCCTTAAGGCTCGACCAAAGCAACCACAAGCAAACCAACAAGTTGGAAAGCTTAAAACCAACATGTGAACAACTAGGAAACTTTCAAAATACTTACAAAGCTTGTAATTTAGTTTACAAAGATAGAAAAGGAGAGAAAACCAACGAAAAACCTATAAAAACCAACAAAGCTTTGCAAAACTAAACAAATTGGAAATCTAACCAAAAGGTTAGTGAATTGATATCGAAAACACACAAAATGGACAAAATAAGGAAGGAATAAGTGCTTAAATGTGACCATATTTGGCACTTATCAGAAGGTTGCTGTGGAAGATAGACCCAAGAGACGCAAATGGGTGAGGAAGCCTAAAGGTGAAAGCTMGGGTGCAAAGAAGGATGACGCTAAAGAGCAAGAAGAGGAGACGAAGAAACTGCACTTGCAGATCTTGCCAAGTATGAATAGAGTTTGCTGGAAKATGGGTGAACCAAGAGAACGTAGTCCCAGTGAGAGAACTAAAGAACAACTTGAATTTCAAGTAATCACTATCTGTTGCCTYTCTAAATTGGCAGTTAAACCTAACCAAATGTTCTTATGCAAACACTGATCCATCGTCAGAGAATAAGGAAGAAAATTCAGGAACTTTGAACCCTTGAGGAAACGGATACATCCTGTCAATCCATTCAAGATAGGCATTACAAGTTCCTCTTCTACGAAAACCAACTTTGTGCCTCATGGCCCTTTGGATCATCTCCTTCATTTGTTTAAGGAGGGGTTCATGATGAACCTGTCCCATATGAAAGTTATGATCTTGGCCATGTGGATGTCGGTTATCCTAGTAATAGGCAGGATGAGGTGTCTCCCCAAAAGTATTTTGGTTATATCCAACACCAGGCTGGAAACCTCCAATATTACTAGAGTTTTGTGTTCCCATYGCCTAGGGTCCCCCATAGGAATTACCCTGTGCATGTGACCCTTACCCCTAGCGGTTACTCAGCTCGGAGGAGGATGCATTTGGTAGGAATAAACCTGATGTGGATAACTTTGATTCCCAGTTTGTGGAAAGTAAGTAGATTGTGGCAGTTAAGAAGCAGCAGGATATGTACTTTGAGGAGTAGGTCCATTTGTTGTGGTTTGAAAACCGCCACTAGTGAGGAATACCCCTCCAGTTGCATAACCGTTTGCCCCCACACCAAAGTTTGTTCTGGTGGGTGGAACGGTTCCCATTGACGCTGTCAAGGGAATAGAATTAGAAGTCAAAGGAACATAAGAAGGTCTAGGGTCACCATGGCTATAACCTGACTCATAGCCTGACCTTGGGCCTACCTATCTCCCTTGGCTCCTGTTCCCTTCATTGGCATCTCAGAGAGGGATACTCCTTAATGCTTTTTGAAGAGCCGGTGGGATGTTAGTTCCTCTCATAGTGTTTGTTCTAGGATAACCCAAAGGTGGTTCCTCCCTAGGATTTTCGACAATTATTCCTGAACCTTTGGCGGTTRACAAATTCATCAACCGTTCATTCAGTTGATTAAGTTTCTCCACTAAAAGTTCCAACCGAGTAACTGCCTCTGTAGCAACCGTCTTAGATAATGCCACATTAGTAATATTCAATGTCTCGTTGATATCCAATATAATCTTATCCACTTGTCTGGTAACTGCCTACGATGAGTGGGAGCCAAAGCTTTGCAACTCGRCAGTTATCACCCTAGTAGTTTCATGTACCATACCTCGGTGGAGATTGTCGAACAGTTCCCTTTGATTCTCCTTGAAATCTTCCAAAATGCTTGTAACAATATACACGTACTGCATGTATATTGAATTGAGCAAACCCCTAGTTGAGGATGATTGATCTTCCCCCTTGTTAAGGTGCAAACCGTCAAGTCTTTGCGTTGAGACTCGGTTTGCTCAGAAGGAACAAGGTCTTCAACATATTGTTATTGCGGAACAATTTCTAAATTACCAAGATCGTCGAGTGGGTTTTCAAGATTGTGATCGGATGAATTACCTTCCTCTTGATTGTCCGACCTTCGTGTAGATCTCTTAGGGGCCATGGTTGAGAAGCATTTATGCTTTTGCAAAGTTCTCTCCCACTGTGGTTGCCAAAAAACCAGTTGAGGTGATTTTGCACTTCACCAACAAGTCAATCACCCAATATTGTTTTTAGTTCGGTAGGGGGCTGCCCCTCTGGTTACTAATTATATTTATAACCTCGCTAACATAAATGGCTCCTAACCGATTAGAGTTAAACAAGAAGATGAGACATAAGGAGGATAACGTATTGTGGAATAAAGCTGAAGCTTAAAACAAACAAAGATGAAAAGAGACAAACACCATCCATTATAAAGGGATAAGTATCAGGCTACCATTGTACTACAAGGAAGGATGATTACCTCCATGATTACACACAATGGGATGTAAATTGAACAACTCAATTGCTCCATGATAGACTAGCTCGCGCGTACGCGTAGACTATTAATTACTCGCCTAACACCTAAACTAACTTGGCTACTGAGGAGTGGATAAAAGGTAAACTAATGCCAACTGTTTAAGCCGCTTAAATTCTTTATAGACCTCCAAGGGTGTAGATCGTGGGTGGAAGTTACTTCTTTTATCGGTTTCTTGTAGCTCTTTTTCATATTTCAAATGCTCACAATTTCCCTCTAAGCTTTGCTATCGCCTGATTTTCATGGGCCTGCCTTTGGGCTATATCCTGATGGGCCATCCTTACCATAATTCCCTTTTAGCACTATCGCTGCATCGCTAGACTGAAGCCATATTAAGAATGCCCTATATCGCTGTAGACACCTGAAAATGTGTCTCCCCAAATGAGTAATCCGTGATGAAACATACCGCGTCTCGCGTTTGTTTCGACTCAGAAAAGATGCTTTGAACTCACGAAAGTTGGAAATACGTGAGGTCGTACTCGGAATTATTGAGCAAAGGTCACTTACAAGGCAAACATATTTTCTTTCGGTTTTCTCGATAAACTCAAAGGTTTTCAAAGGTTTTCAAACAAGTCACGCTGGCGATTCTCATGCTTTTTGATTTTCATCATGTCCGTCACATTTTTCTGAATCCGCCAATATTTTTAAATTATTTTTCTGATTTTTCTATGATTTTCTATGAATTTTGCAATGTTTAAATACGCAGAATACGCAGAAAATACGTGAATAATTAGAAAATACTCCGGAAATACGTGGAACCTTCTAGAACATTCTAGAAATCCTTGCTTGGAGAGCAAGGGTGTCTAGGTGCGTCGAATCAAGGGAAATCACGAATAAAATCGGAGGAAATCGAAATATTTCGAGGTTTTTGGAAAGTATATACGAGATCATGGAGCGTATATACGCAGATGATGAGCGTATATACGCTCACCAGGAGCGTATATACGCTCACATGCTGCGTATATACGCTCATCACATACATACGTTCTTGCCAAAAACCTTATGGAAAGTGAGAAGCGTATATACGCTGAGAATGAGCGTATATACGCTCCTCACCTGCGTATATACGCTCATCCTGAGCGTATATACGCAGGGTTGCTTTGCCTCGATTTTTGCCTCGCGCCTATAAATACTCCCCTGCCTTGCTCAGTCCGAGGGACAACCTTCACTTCATATACGATTTCACACCTTCACAACTTCACATCTCCGAGACACACTTCACAGACACAAGTCACGAGACACATCTATACACTTTCAAAACACTCAAAACACATTCATATTCGATTCAAAGCATCGATTCTGTTCGAATCAACAAGCGAAATAAGGGTATAAATCTGAGATTACTCACCAAAAACCTCTCTTTCACTCTTTTTTAATTCCTTTTGTCTCTATTAATTGGATTAACTATTGTTATGAGTTTTAATTCAATTAAAACAATGTAGAAACTCACCTTTTAATCGTTTCATGTAAATATGTAGGTTTTTCTTAATATTTTCATTGTTTCCTTGGTTTTTGGTTTTCTTCTTGTCACAACTCATTATCATACATATTACTATTGTCAATACTAACGCGTTTGCTTGTCTCAATTAGCAATTCAATCGAAAGGCGATTCCTTTGAGTTTTGTTCTAACAATTGATTGTTTGCAGTGACAAGGTGAGGAGGACACATATACATATTATCATGCTTACTAACCTTTGTTTTCATGTCTTGTATATATATCTTTTATCACACTTGTATATATTGTTTAAACAAGACCGGAATTTAATCGTTTGTCACATTAAAGTCAGATAATCATGGACGACCGGTTTTCTAAGCACCTTATTAACATTGACTAACAATCAAGTGATCGCCTTATCCATTGTAGAAGTCTTGGTTTGTTTATAATAGCAACCCACCTAGTAATTAATGCACTTTCAAAGTCAATTCAATAGGCTCTTTTGAATTCAATTGTTATGATTTATGGAACTACAATGAGACCGAGTAGAGGCCGCTACATGCGGGCGAATTGGGTTACAGATCTGATTCGTACCATGTCCCCGAACCCACGACTGGTTACTTGATTGGACGTGGGGCCATTAATTTGGCACCAATGTTTCGGGCGTCCGTGAATAACCTATATAGGCACGGTGGCGATCCCCTCAATTCGACGACACACCCCAACGCATTCACATGCGGATTCCATGGCTCAACTCCATGACACTGAAGCTGAGGTCGCGCCCCTTGCCTAAGGCGGGGCGAAGCCCTACAGTTTTTGGCGACTTCACTGGGGATAATCACCATTTGGTGAGTGGACAGACTTGAAAGTCTCGTAGTTCCATATTCATAATCAATTGAATTTTGCTTGTGACCCTTCGAATAGGGTCATGTCTAGGCACCTTGGTCTCAATATGGGCATGTTCTATGCTCGAGATCACCTTAAGGGGGGATTTTATCTTGGTTGCATGTGGTTAATTGATCACATGGCTAAGGTAAGTCCTATCCCGCCCATGCCGCGTATGCACGTGTTACTCGATACGTGTATATAAGGGGTATCTCGGCCATACATCACCAATGTTGTGGTGGTGAAATTGGACCCAGCTCTACTTTTAGGCATGGTACACTATCAGACTTAACCAAGCCGACCTATAGTTCACTTAGATCCTGACCTTAAGTGAATAAATTGGATTTGTGTTTCAATCAATGTGCTTGTTAACTTGTGACTCTTCATTCAGTCCAAATTCTTAGCTACCAACTAAGCCCAGTCTCTTAATCTATGGTTCAAGACATGAAGTTTGTTGATCCCTTAGGCCCATCCCAATCCAATTCAATTTCAAACTCCATTCGACCTAGAATCTGACTTAGATTCGACCTTTTGAACCTTAAATCTAAATTAGGTTCAATTCAATTCCAATTCAAAAACCTTAAATCTGAATTAGGTTCAACCCAAGAGCCTTGAATCTGAATTAGGTTCGCTTCAACTTCAATCTAAGAACCTTAAAACTGAACTAGGTTCGATCATAGACTCAACCCTAGGAACTTTGATTCAAGGCTAGGCCCATTCAATTTCAAGTGGCTCGTAGGTCTAAGAGGTCCTTAATTCTGAAATAGGCCCATCTTAGGTTTGAATCTTTCTCGAGTCTAGCACCTTAAATCAGATTTAGGTCTAGCCCATTCAAGTCTACTTTCGAGTTCAGTTCCTTAAGTCCAGAACCTCAAGACTGAGTTAGGTTTGTTCTTAAGAGTTTTCAAGTAGACCAATCTTTTGTTTCTGGGTTCTAAAGTGTAATTTCTTGATTTCAGCAAGATAGCAAAGACTCGCAACTTGTCTCTGGGGCCCAAAGAGGCAAGAAGTCAAACAAATCCTACCTCCACAAAAGGCCCATGTCTCTTGACCCTCCATCATCCACAAAAAAGCCTAATCCTATACCTCCTTGGCCCAACTGGAAAAACATCAAACACCACTACCATCAAAGCCTCATGAGTCACCCCAAGGCGTGGGTCATCGATCTGCGCGGTCTTCTCCAGATTGAGTCATAGAGTCCTAGTCCAAGCTATCTATTTTTCAATTCACTGTCTTTTGAGTCTATGTAGTCTTTTAAAATAAGCCATGTATGTTTCAAGTTTTCTTTCATCAATAAAATGATTCATTTGTTTTTGGCAATATTATTTTCTAATTCTATGCAAGTCTCAACACTCATTGGCCACAATTGGTTTAATCTAATGCTGATTCAATTATTTAATTTGAACAATGCCCCAGAGAGGCCTTCTTTCACAGCTCCACAAAATGACCCCTCCCTTCCATTCCCTTTGTCACATCAAATCAAAAACCCTTGCAACCTTTTGAGCCACAAACACTATCAATTAGCCTATCTTTCTTTCATCACCCACATCTACCTAACCCTTTGGACCAAACGGTGCGTAGGAAAAGACACGTGCAAAAGAAAGAGAAGAAAAAAGAATAAAATGGGCAAAAAGAAAAAGCAAAAATCAAAGTTCAATGCCAGTCATCACAAATGCAAATCAATTTCAAAATCCAATGCAAATCCAAAGCTCAAAGCCCAGATCAAATAAAAAGCAAGAGTCTAAAAAGCACACTGCGCACCGTGGGTCACTTCGTAATCATCAAGCCTTTTTCAACCCTCAAACCACAGCCTCACATTACAACCACAAAAGCCCTCTCACACGAGGCATTGTTCAAATCATCATCAGAACTACGTTGGTCTGATTCCGTAAGGATACGTAGGAAGCCTCTTCTCGAGGTTCGACCGCATCAGCATTAACATTAAATCATTTGAGGCCTTTTGAGTGCTTTGACTTGCTAAGAATTCGATTATGGTTTTGCCAGTTTAGAACCTGACATAGACTCATACTTGAACCTACATCATTAGCCAACCTCGCATCTAGCCACATCTTTGACCCTTAGTCACAAATTTGACCCTTTTTTATTTCTCGAACCATAGCCTATTCTTTGGTCACCTTCAAGGACTCATTGACTCAATCCCAAAGAAGTAAAGCCACCTGACCTTTGGGTTAGTACATCTTATTGGGGAACTCATCCATACAATCTATCCACCTTCCCTATGTTGACTCTAAGCCGTAAACCACGTTGTCTCAAAGTCTCGCTGGGGGGCTCGTTGTCATCATGGCTCCTTAATTTCCAGTTGGGGGCTTCTTGTCTCCTAAGGCCCTATTACGTGTTCAAGTCTTTTGCTATCAAGTGGAAATCCTGAAAAATCACTTTTGGACCCTATCTCTTTCCAATCAAAGTCACTGTCTCGCCAATGTTAAGTCAAGTCACAGTCTCGTCCAACTGTCACCTTTCTCTAAGTCACTCTTCAAATGACACTCTTCAATTGGCACTTGGTACTAGGATTAGACTCTAGTATCGTCCTTTCATGTCTAGAACCAGACCTAGACTAGACTCTTTCAAATCATGTCTAGAATCAGACCTAGACAAGACACTTTCAAATCATGTCTAGAACCAGACCTAGACTGGACTCTTTCAAATTCAAAGTCACTTTCAAATCATGTCTAGAATCAGACCTAGACGAGACACTCTCAAATCAAGTCTAGAACCAGACCTAGACTGGACTCTTTCAAATTCAAAGACTCTTTCAAATCATGTCTAGAACCAGACCTAGACTGGACTCTTTCAAATTCAAAGGCTCATTCAAATCATGTCTAGAATCAGACCTAGACAAGTCACTTTCAAATCATGTCTAGAATCAGACCTAGACAAGACACTTTCAAATCATGTCTTGAACCAGACCTAGACAAGCCACTTTCAATGACTCTCTCAAATCATGTCTTGAACCAGACCTAGACAAGCCACTTCCAAAGACTCTCTCCAACCATGTCTAAAACCAGACCTAGACAAGACCCTTTCAAATTCAAAAGACTCTCTTCAACCATGTCTAAAACCAGACCTAGACAAGACCCTTTCAAATTCAAAAGACTCTCTCTAACCATGTCTAAAGCCAGACCTAGACAAGACCCTTTCAAATTCAATGACTCTCTCAAATCATGTCTAGAATCAGACCTAGACAAGACTCTTTCAAAATCAAAGACTCTTGCCTCTCTCTCAATATCGAGGTCACAAGTTACAAGTCAACATTGTATGCAAATTTCGCTAGACATAAAAACAGACCTATGTCGTCACCAAGGTAGTCCTTAATCCTGAATTAGGGCTATCATTTTTCAAGTCAATGCTCATTTCTTCGGAAAGCATGGGACGCGCCTGCATTTCTCCCAGTCAGCCGAACGGGGAAATGACCGCTCAAGGACTCAGACACATACAAGCACATCGAACCGCATGGGACACGGCTACAGGTAAAACTAACCTTTGTTTTGCAGGTACCGGCGAAAAAGGGTAACTCAGGGTCGCAGAACGTCTTGAGTTGCTCTCCGTCCCGAATCGAATACTTTGACTTTCGTCTTACGAAACTATCGTCTCTTCAGACTCAGTCAAAGTGGGGGCTTCTGTAGACACCTGAAAATGTGTCTCCCCAAATGAGTAATCCGTGATGAAACATACCGCGTCTCGCGTTTGTTTCGACTCAGAAAAGATGCTTTGAACTCACGAAAGTTGGAAATACGTGAGGTCGTACTCGGAATTATCGAGCAAAGGTCACTTACAGGGCAAACATATTTTCTTTCGGTTTTCTCGATAAACTCAAAGGTTTTCAAAGGTTTTCAAACAAGTCACGCTGGCGATTCTCGTGCTTTTTGTTTTCCATCATGTGCGTCACATTTTTCTGAATCCGCCAATATTTTTAAATTATTTTTCTGATTTTTCTATGATTTTCTATGAATTTTGCAATGTTTAAATACGCAGAATACGCAGAAAATACGTGAATAATTAGAAAATACTTCGGAAATACGTGGAACCTTCTAGAACATTCTAGAAATCCTTGCTTGGAGAGCAAGGGTGTCTAGGTGCGTCGAATCAAGGGAAATCACGAATAAAATCGGAGGAAATCGAAATATTTCGAGGTTTTGGAAAGTATATACGAGATCATGGAGCGTATATACGCAGATGATGAGCGTATATACGCTCAACAGGAGCGTATATACGCTCACATGCTGCGTATATACGCTCATCACATACATACGTTCTTGCCAAAAACCTTATGGAAAGTGAGAAGCGTATATACGCTGAGAATGAGCGTATATACGCTCCTCACCTGCGTATATACGCTCATCCTGAGCGTATATACGCAGGGTTGCTTTGCCTCGATTTTTGCCTCGCGCCTATAAATACTCCCCTGCCTTGCTCAGTCCGAGGGACAACCTTCACTTCATATACGATTTCACACCTTCACAACTTCACATCTCCGAGACACACTTCACAGACACAAGTCACGAGACACATCTATACACTTTCAAAACACTCAAAACACATTCATATTCGATTCAAAGCATCGATTCTGTTCGAATCAACAAGCGAAATAAGGGTATAAATCTGAGATTACTCACCAAAAACCTCTCTTTCACTCTTTTTTAATTCCTTTTGTCTCTATTAATTGGATTAACTATTGTTATGAGTTTTAATTCAATTTAAACAATGTAGAAACTCACCTTTTAATCGTTTCATGTAAATATGTAGGTTTTTCTTAATATTTTCATTGTTTCCTTGGTTTTTGGTTTTCTTCTTGTCACAACTCATTATCATACATATTACTATTGTCAATACTAACGCGTTTGCTTGTCTCAATTAGCAATTCAATCGAAAGGCGATTCCTTTGAGTTTTGTTCTAACAATTTGATTGTTTGCAGTGACAAGGTGAGGAGGACACATATACATATTATCATACTTACTAACCTTTGTTTTCATGTCTTGTATATATATCTTTTATCACACTTGTATATATTGTTTAAACAAGACCGGAATTTAATCGTTTGTCACATTAAAGTCAGATAATCATGGACGACCGGTTTTCTAAGCACCTTATTAACATTGACTAACAATCAAGTGATCGCCTTATCCATTGTAGAAGTCTTGGTTTGTTTATAATAGCAACCCACCTAGTAATTAATGCACTTTCAAAGTCAAATCAATAGGCTCTTTTGAATTCAATTGTTATGATTTATGGAACTACAATGAGACCGAGTAGAGGCCGCTACATGCGGGCGAATTGGGTTACAGATCTGATTCGTACCATGTCCCCGAACCCACGACTGGTTACTTGATTGGACGTGGGGCCATTAATTTGGCACAAATGTTTCGGGCGTCCGTGAATAACCTATATAGGCACGGTGGCGATCCCCTCAATTCGACGACACACCCCAACGCATTCACATGCGGATTCCATGGCTCAACTCCATGACACTGAAGCTGAGGTCGCGCCCCTTGCCTAAGGCGGGGCGAAGCCCTACAGTTTTTGGCGACTTCACTGGGGATAATCACCATTTGGTGAGTGGACAGACTTGAAAGTCTCGTAGTTCCATATTCATAATCAATTGAATTTTGCTTGTGACCCTTCGAATAGGGTCATGTCCTAGGCACCTTGGTCTCAATATGGGCATGTTCTATGCTCGAGATCACCTTAAGGGGGGATTTTATCTTGGTTTCATGTGGTTAATTGATCACATGGCTAAGGTAAGTCCTATCCCGCCCATGCCGCGTATGCACGTGTTACTCGATACGTGTATATAAGGGGTATCTCGGCCATACATCACCAATGTTGTGGTGGTGAAATTGGACCCAGCTCTACTTTTAGGCATGGTACACTATCAGACTTAACCAAGCCGACCTATAGTTCACTTAGATCCTGACCTTAAGTGAATAAATTGGATTTGTGTTTCAATCAATGTGCTTGTTAACTTGTGACTCTTCATTCAGTCCAAATTCTTAGCTACCAACTAAGCCCAGTCTCTTAATCTATGGTTCAAGACATGAAGTTTGTTGATCCCTTAGGCCCATCCCAATCCAATTCAATTTCAAACTCCATTCGACCTAGAATCTGACTTAGATTCGACCTTTTGAACCTTAAATCTAAATTAGGTTCAATTCAATTCCAATTCAAAAACCTTAAATCTGAATTAGGTTCAACCCAAGAGCCTTGAATCTGAATTAGGTTCGCTTCAACTTCAATCTAAGAACCTTAAAACTGAACTAGGTTCGATCATAGACTCAACCCCAGGAACTTTGATTCAAGGCTAGGCCCATTCAATTTCAAGTGGCTCGTAGGTCTAGGAGGTCCTTAATTCTGAAATAGGCCCATCTTAGGTTTGAATCTTTCTCGAGTCTAGCACCTTAAATCAGATTTAGGTCTAGCCCATTCAAGTCTACTTTCGAGTTCAGTTCCTTAAGTCCAGAACCTCAAGACTGAGTTAGGTTTGTTCTTAAGAGTTTTCAAGTAGACCAATCTTTTGTTTCTGGGTTTTAAAGTGCAATTTCTTGATTTCAGCAAGATAGCAAAGACTCGCAACTTGTCTCTGGGGCCCAAAGAGGCAAGAAGTCAAACAAACCCTACCTCCACAAAAGGCCCATGTCTCTTGACCCTCTATCATCCACAAAAAAGCCTAATCGTATACCTCCTTGGCCCAACTGGAAAAACATCAAACACCACTACCATCAAAGCCTCATGAGTCACCCCAAGGCGTGGGGGTCATCGATCTGCGCGGTCTTCTCCAGTTTGAGTCATAGAGTCCTAGTCCAAGCTATCTATTCGTTTCAATTCACTGTCTTTTGAGTCTATGTAGTCTTTTGAAATAAGCCATGTATGTTTCAGTTTTCTTTCATCAATAAAATGATTCATTTGTTTTGGCAATATTATTTTCTAATTCTATGCAAGTCTCAACACTCATTGGCCACAATTGGTTTAATCTAATGCTGATTCAATTATTTAATTTGAACAATGCCCCAGAGAGGCCTTCTTTCACAGCTCCACAAAATGACCTTCCCTTCCATTCCCTTTGTCACATCAAATCAAAAACCCTTGCAACCTTTTGAGTCACAAACACTATCAATTAGCCTATCTTTCTTTCATCACCCACATCTACCTAACCCTTTGGACCAAACGGTGCGTAGGAAAAGACACGTGCAAAAGAAAGAGAAGAAAAAAAAGAATAAAATGGGCAAAAAGAAAAAGCAAAAATCAAAGTTCAATCCCAGTCATCACAAATGCAAATCAATGTCAAAATCCAATGCAAATCCAAAGCTCAAAGCCCAGATCAAATAAAAAGCAAGAGTCTAAAAAGCACACTGCGCACCGTGGGTCACTTCGTAATCATCAAGCTTTTTTTCAACCCTCAAACCACAGCCTCACATTACAACCACAAAAGCCCTCTCACACGAGGCATTGTCCAAATCATCATTAGAACTACGGTGGTCTGATTCCGTAAGGATACGTAGGAAGCCTCTTCTCGAGGTTCGACCGCATCAGCATTAACATTAAATCATTTGAGGCCTTTTGAGTGCTTTGACTTGCTAAGAATTCGATTATGGTTTTGCCAGTTTAGAACCTGACATAGACTCATACTTGAACCTACATCATTAGCCAACCTCGCATCTAGCCACATCTTTGACCCTTAGCCACAAATTTGACCTTTTTTATTTCTCGAACCATAGCCTATTCTTTGGTCGCCTTCAAGGACTCATTGACTCAATCCCAAAGAAGTAAAGCCACCTGACCTTTGGGTCAGTACATCTTATTGGGGAACTCATCCATACAATCTATCTACCTTCCCTATGTTGACTCTAAGCCGTAAACCACGTTGTCTCAAAGTCTCGCTGGGGGGCTCGTTGTCATCATGGCTCCTTAATTTCCAGTTGGGGGCTTCTTGTCTCCTAAGGCCCTATTACGTGTTCAAGTCTTTTGCTATCAAGTGGAAATCCTGAAAAATCACTTTTGGACCCTATCTCTTTCCAATCAAAGTCACTGTCTCGCCAATGTTAAGTCAAGTCACAGTCTCGTCCAACTGTCACCTTTCTCTAAGTCACTCTTCAAATGACACTCTTCAATTGGCACTTGGTACTAGGATTAGACTCTAGTATCGTCCTTTCATGTCTAGAACCAGACCTAGACTAGACTCTTTCAAAAGTCACTCTCAAACCATGTCTAGAATCAGACCTAGACAAGACACTTTCAAATCATGTCTAGAACCAGACCTAGACTGGACTCTTTCAAATTCAAAGTCACTTTCAAGTCATGTCTAGAATCAGACCTAGACAAGACACTCTCAAATCAAGTCTAGAACCAGACCTAGACTGGACTCTTTCAAATTCAAAGACTCTTTCAAATCATGTCTAGAACCAGACCTAGACTGGACTCTTTCAAATTCAAAGGCTCATTCAAATCATGTCTAGAATCAGACCTAGACAAGTCACTTTCAAATCATGTCTAGAATCAGACCTAGACAAGACACTTTCAAATCATGTCTTGAACCAGACCTAGACAAGCCACTTTCAAAGACTCTCTCAAATCATGTCTTGAACCAGACCTAGACAAGCCACTTTCAAAAGACTCTCTCCAACCATGTCTAAAACCAGACCTAGACAAGACCCTTTCAAATTCAAAAGACTCTCTTCAACCATGTCTAAAACCAGACCTAGACAAGACCCTTTCAAATTCAAAAGACTCTCTCTAACCATGTCTAAAGCCAGACCTAGACAAGACCCTTTCAAATTCAATGACTCTCTCAAATCATGTCTAGAATCAGACCTAGACAAGACTCTTTCAAAATCAAAGACTCTTGCCTCTCTCTCAATATCGAGGTCACAAGTTACAAGTCAACATTGCATGCAAATTTCGCTAGACATAAAAACAGACCTATGTCGTCACCAAGGTAGTCCTTAATCCTGAATTAGGGCTATCATTTTTCAAGTCAATGCTCATTTCTTCGGAAAGCATGGGACGCGCCTGCATTTCTCCAGTCAGCCGAACGGGGAAATGACCGCTCAAGGACTCAGACACATACAAGCACATCGAACCGCATGGGACACGGCTACAGGTAAAACTAACCTTTGTTTTGTAGGTACCGGCGAAAAAGGGTAACTCAGGGTCGCAGAACGTCCTGAGTTGCTCTCCGTCCCGAATCGAATACTTTGACTTTCGTCTTACGAAACTATCGTCTCTTCAGACTCAGTCAAAGTGGGGGCTTCTGTAGACACCTGAAAATGTGTCTCCCCAAATGAGTAATCCGTGATGAAACATACCGCGTCTCGCGTTTGTTTCGACTTAGAAAAGATGCTTTGAACTCACGAAAGTTGGAAATACGTGAGGTCGTACTCGGAATTATTGAGCAAAGGTCACTTACAAGGCAAACATATTTTCTTTCGGTTTTCTCGATAAACTCAAAGGTTTTCAAAGGTTTTCAAACAAGTTACGCTGGCGATTCTCATGCTTTTTGATTTTCATCATGTCCGTCACATTTTTCTGAATCCGCCAGTATTTTTAAATTATTTTTCTGATTTTTCTATGATTTTCTATGAATTTTGCAATGTTTAAATACGCAGAATACGCAGAAATACGTGAATAATTAGAAAATACTCCGGAAATACGTGGAACCTTCTAGAACATTCTAGAAATCCTTGCTTGGAGAGCAAGGGTGTCTAGGTGCGTCGAATCAAGGAAAATCACGAATAAAATCGGAGGAAATCGAAATATTTCGAGGTTTTTGGAAAGTATATACGAGATCATGGAGCGTATATACGCAGATGATGAGCGTATATACGCTCACCAGGAGCGTATATACGCTCACATGCTGCGTATATACGCTCAACACATACATACGTTCTTGCCAAAACCTTATGGAAAGTGAGAAGCGTATATACGCTGAGAATGAGCGTATATACGCTCCTCACCTGCGTATATACGCTCATCCTGAGCGTATATACGCAGGGTTGCTTTGCCTCGATTTTTGCCTCGCGCCTATAAATACTCCCCTGCCTTGCTCAGTCCGAGGGACAACCTTCACTTCATATACGATTTCACACCTTCACAACTTCACATCTCCGAGACACACTTCACAGACACAAGTCACGAGACACATCTATACACTTTCAAAACACTCAAAACACATTCATATTCGATTCAAAGCATCGATTCTGTTCGAATCAACAAGCGAAATAAGGGTATAAATCTGAGATTACTCACCAAAAACCTCTCTTTCACTCTTTTTTAAATTCCTTTTGTCTCTATTAATTGGATTAACTATGGTTATGAGTTTTAATTCAATTTAAACAATGTAGAAACTCACCTTTTAATCGTTTCATGTAAATATGTAGGTTTTTCTTAATATTT
>SNQN01000799.1:11540-51341 GCA_008642245.1 Bassia scoparia | reverse complement strand
TGTACATCAGATACTCGGTAAGAAATGGTAGAGGGACAAAAATCTCAGTTAGCTGTGCTTCTACTAAAAACTTAAAACGGCTAATACCTCTTGCACATGTGCAAGCATACCAAAGAGGCGGACGTACCTTCACATCAGTGAGTCAAAATCCACAGCACTTCAAAGAAGGTCATTTGTTCTTAATAGCACTCGCCAAGAACAGTCTTTTACATTTCCTCAAGGCAACATTTCTGTCCCGTAAATATTGGCACTACTTACCCAATGTTCAATAATTACGATCTTACTAAATATGGGCCAGTTCATAACTAATGACACTGAACCACCATAAACAAATTTCTTAATAAGCTCTCCTTCCACTCAACTAAGTAACCACCAAAAACTACCTATGTCTACCCTAGCATACTACCCCACGCGCTTCCGAGCAAACCAGCGAAAGCACCGAGTGGGCAATCCTTTTTTAAGAAATTGATCCTACCCTTTTAGTGATACATAGTTAGCCCTTCATCGGCTCGAGCTAACATAGGCCCCCTATTTTTTAGGATTAGCACTGCCTAACACGTAAGCAGCAATTGGACAATTTTCTTCATACCATCTCAAAGTAGAACAGACCTACATGATATAGAATACCAATGAATTTCTTCTAAGATATTAGTACTTACTTAATTAAAATGAGCCAAAACGAGCAAAAGACAAACTTTCAACTTCCAATGTCCACTTCAATTATCAAAATACACAAAAGCGCTCGTCATCTACACTCACTCTCATATTTTAAAGCAACCAAATAAAAAAAACGTCTAAATTAACAACCGAGACCGATGTGGAACAAAAAGAAATCTCACCTCTTCCTCATTCCTCTTCTTGTACATGCCCAACTTGCCATCATCCTTTGACTTTCATTACCGTAGCTCCTCACATATTTTTAAGCTAGCTCCCACCCATTTGCGATCTCTGGATTGCCTAACGCTTAGAACACCTGAAATGGTCTCCCAACCATGGTACATCCGTGATAAATTTACGGTCTCCTTTCGTTTCGACCTCCAGAAAAGAGCTTTGAACTCACCGAAGTTGGGAAAAACAGTGTTTATTTCCACAACAGCCTTCCCTCCTTTTAAGCGGACCATCCTCTCAAGCATCTCTTAAAGGCCCCGGAAGTCTCTTTCAATTCATACACATTGAGTCAATACCTCAAAAAGGAGGAATACCTAAACACTTTCAAGCCCTACGTCAAAATGGAACACGCTTCTTGATGTCTCCCCAGTCTTCCTACCGTCAAAAATCAGCCTCTAAACTTCAGATCAGCAAGGTCTCAAAATCATAGTCCAGTCTGCTTACTCTTCACAAATCCGTCTCATTTTGCTTCTCTGCTACGTCTGCCTTCCTATATCAGGCTTCATACACATCAGTGTATCATCCAAATCACTGTCAACACCCCAAATCTTTTGTCACCTCGAGCAAGTGGTCACCTCAAGGTGATAACACCATCCCAAAAGGAAACGACACTATTGTGCTTCCCACCTTACTTAGACGATTCCGAATCGCAGTTCTACATAACAGTCTCAGCGACGAACCCTGTCAACAACGGAGCAAGCTAACTTCTCGAATCTCTCGATCACCCTTACAAAATAAGACAGTCATTCTACAGCATGTCAAGTACCACACGCACACTATTTGAAGACAATGATTATTCAACCTTCACAACATCCTAAAAACTTGTCTCCCCAAATGAAGTAATCCGATCATGAAACATTACCACGTCCCCCGATCGACTTCATCTGAACTCTAATATACGCATCAAACTTTCCTTGAAAAAACGCTTATACCTATTGAACATACCAAACATGAAGCAAAGTCAATACAAAGCAAAAAGTATTTCTTTATTTAATTAATGTTCTTTAAAATTTCTTTTTAACTTTTATAATTGAATTTTTTAATATTATATGGTATATACTGCTGAATCCCCAGATTTACTAGATTTATTTGCCCATTACTTTGCCAATTAATTTCTTAGTCACCATTTGTCAATTATTTTTTTCCTTGACAAATATTCTTCTGTAATTTAAATAATAAATCTTCACAGCAAAGAATCGAAAACACGCCAAATAAAAATACAAAAAAATGCGAAAAAAATACAAACATACAAAAATACCGTTAAACATTTTCTAAATCACCTCAAGACACCACAGTCAACGAACACACCAACCAAAATAGGATAATAGCATTAGAAAACTACTCCGGACAATGCCGTGAACCTTCTAGTAGAACATTCTAAAATCCTTGCTTGGAGCAAAGGGTGTCTACAGATGGATCGAAAATCTGAATCAAGAAGGAAGAATCACCGATAAAATCGACGCCACAAAAGGAATCGAAATATATATATTCCCAATAGCCGCCAACGAGCCGGTTTTGAGACTAATAAGTCGCATCCCGTCTATACCCCGAAGGCAACTCTGAATAGAGATTAATTATAACCAGACGCAGTGTATCGCGACGTCTCAATATATGATCGTGATCTATACCAGTGAGCGTATATCACTCACATGTGCTGACGCTCCATCAAACGTCATCCAACACGTTCTTGCCCAAAAACCTTATGGAAAGTAAAGTATATACGCGAGACTGAGCATATAGTATGATAGGTACTATCACTCGCTCCCCACCCTGCTTTCTTACGCTCATCCCTGCGCGTATATACACAGGTTCCTTGCCTCGATTTCTGCCTCGCGCCTTATACATATCTCCTGCCGCTTGCAGGTGCTAGTCCGAGGGACAACCTTCACTTTATACTGATTACACCCTCACACTTACATCTAGACACACTTCACAGACACAAGTCACGAGACAACTCTAACCTTTTCAAAAAACTCACACATCACTATATCGATTCAAGCATCGATTCCTGTTCGAATCAACAAGCAAATAAGGGTATAAATCTGAGATTACTCACCAAAAACTCTCTTTCACTCTTTTTTAATCCTCTTTGTCTCTATTAATAGGCATATACTATTGTTATGAGTTTTTAATTCATTTAAACAATGTAGAAACTCACTTTTAATCGTTTCATGTAATATAGTAGTTTTTCTTAAATATTCATTGTTCCTTGGTTTTGTTTCTTCTGTCCCAACTCTATTCAGCTTACATTTACTTATTGTCAATACTAACGCGTTTGTGCTTCGTCTCAATACAGCAATTTACAATCTGAAAGGCGTTCCCCATCTTGGAGTTTGTGCTATCTAACAATTACGTGTTTGATTGCCAAGGAAAGGTGAGGGAACTAATACATTAATTATCCAATGCTTACCTAACCCCTTCGTTTTAATGTCTTTGTAGTTATATCTTCTACCCATCACTTGTATCTTGGTCATTTGTTCTTAAACAAAACCCCCGTGATCGACAGATCGATGGTCTTTTTAACACACTAAACGTAGTCCCAAGACTAATCAATGGCTATACTCTGACGCCCTCCGATGTTCACCTAATGCCCACACCTTCCTTCATATCAATCCGATATTAATACAAATCAAGTACGATCGCCAGTTTCTTGACTCCATCTCTAGTAATCGTCGTCGACTTTTTTCGATAATGAAGATCAGAAACCCACTAGTATATGAATTTACTAATAGTAGAAGATAATTAGCTCCTTGTATGAATTTCCCATTGTTATATTTATGCAAATAACCTAATGATACACAAACTACTAAACACGATTTAAGAAAAGGCACCCTCATTGCTTACCATGCCGGGGCAACTTCGATCTATCTGAATTTTACAGATATGGCTGATTCGTCTGTCCATTCACAACCCAACCTATCTGATAGGATTCGAATCTGTAAAAATCTAATAGAAATGTATCTGAACTACATCTCGGGCCATTAATTTGTCGGTTACCTAACTTGTCTTTGTGAAAGCGTCATGTCCGGTGAAGTAAACCTTATTACAATATCGGCACCGTTTATACTGTCAATAGTTTATCATTTCATTATATTGCTGTTTCATTCTATCATTTTCTTCATCTTGCATAGCGACCTTGGCAACATTCACATGTTTATAAAAACTAACGGTATTTTCAGTCTCAAGTAGGAATGGCGCACACTGTAACATATACAGTTGAGCGAATCACCCTTCAATTCTGGACACGACAACTCACCCCAAGCAGCTAATCAACTTCTATTGCGGATTCGTCCATCGGCATTACAATATCCATGACTAAAGATAACTCCTTCAGCACATGAAGTGTATTTTATCTGCGTTTCGTCTTATCCATAAGGCGGAAGGACGCCGTAATATAGTATTATGTGTTATGGCGAACTCTATCATCTTGTGAAAGGTTAATCACTCAGTGTTTTAGTGAGATTCGTATGACAAACAGACTTTGAAGATCTCTATCATGTCCTATTCACTCACGCTCCACATCGCTTGACGTTTGCTTGTGACCCTTCGAATAGGGTCATGTCCATGCCCTTGGTCTCAATCGATGGTGTCTGTATTACTTGCTCGAGACCTCCTTAAGGGGGGATTTTATCTTGGTTTCATGTGGTTATGATCACATGGCTAAGTAAGTCCTATCCCGCCCATGCTGCGCGTATGCACGTGTTACTCGATACGTGTTATAAGGGGTATCTGCCATCATCACCAATGTTGTGTGGTGAATTGGCGCTCTACTTTTAGGCATGGTACACTATCAGACTTAACCAAGCGACCTATAGTTCACTTAGATCCTGACCTAAGTGAATAAATTGGATTTGTGTTTCAATCAATGTGCTTGTTATTGTGACTCTTCATTCAGTCCAAATTCTTAGCTACCAACTAAGCCCAGTCTCTTAATCTATGGTTCAAGACATGAATTTGTTGATCCCTTAGGCCCCAATCCAATCAATTTCAAACTCCAATCGACCTAGAAATCTGACTTAGATTCGACCTTTTGAACCTTAAATCTAATTAGGTTCAATCAATTCCAATTCAAAAACTTAAATCTGAATTAGGTTCAACCCAAGAGCCTTGAATCTGAATTAGGTTCGCTTCAACTTCAATCTAAGAACCTTAAAACTGATAGGTTCGATCATAGACTCAACCCAGGAACTTTGATTCAAGGCTAGGCCATTCATTTCAAGTGGCTCGTAGGTCTAAGAGCCTTATTTGAAATAGGCCCATCTTAGGTTTGAATCTTTCTCGAGTCTAGCACCTTAAATCAGATTTAGGTCTAGCCCATTCAAGTCTACTTTCGAGTTCAGTTCCTTAAGTCCAGAACACTCAAGACTGAGTTAGTTGTTCTTAAGAGTTTTCAAGAGACCAATCTTTTGTTTCTGGGTTTTAAAGTGCAATTTCTTGATTTCAGCAAGATAGCAAGACTCGCAACTTGTCTCTGGGGCCCAAAGAGCAAGAAGTCAAACAACCCTACCTCCACAAAAGGCCCATGTCTCTTGACCCCTATCATCCACAAAAAAAGCCTAATCGTATACCTCCTTGGCCCAACTGGAAAAACATCAAACACCCACTACCATCAAAGCTCATGATTAACACCGCCAATCGCGTGGGGCCACCTGCTGCTAGAGTCTCAAATCATCTGCGCTGCCTATTCACACACCCCCAAAACTACCTCGCATCACTTTCAGTCTTATATATATACATTTCAACCCTAAGTACACGATTCTACTTATATTCGTTTCAATTCGCTGCTTTTGTAGATCATCATTAGTATGTCCTTTTTTTGGAAATACCATGTTATGTTCTCTCAGTTTGCTTTTAATCGAATAAATTGAGTTCATTTTTTTAGGCACATATGATTATTCTTCTAAACTGAATCTATAGTCCAGAATCAACACGTCACTCAATCAGCTCCACTTGGCTCTCCACTTTGCGTCTTGGTAACCATATTGCTTAGCAATGTATTTCAAATTATTTATTTATTCGAACAATGCACGACCAGATTAGAAGGCCTCTGTTACTGGACTAGCCTCCACAACAGGAGACCTCATCCCTCTTGCACTTGCCTTTATGTGCAACCTGAAATCACACAAAACCCAACCCTAATGCACCCTTTTAGCAGCCAAACGAAACACTATCAGTTACCCTAATCTATTCTCAATTCATCACCATAATCTTAACCTCTGCGTATAACCCTACTGGACCAAAACGATCGTAAAGGAAAAAGCAACTGGGCGCCCAGTTAAACAAGAAAGAGAAGAAAAAAAGAAATCCGGAACCGGTCAAATAGAAAAAGCCACAATAACTAATCAAATTTGTATTAGTTCAATACATCATCACCCAAAATGCAAATCATTAATGTCCAAAACTCCATGGCAAATCCAAAATTGCTTCACAAGCCCAATCGAAATAAAAAGCAAGAGTCTAAAAGCCACTGCTCGCACCGTGGGTCACTTCGTATCCATCAGCCTTTTTTCAACCCGAAACCACAGCTCACATACACCACAAAAGCCCTCTCACACGAGCATCTGTTTCTCATTCGATCATTTCATGAACACGTTGGTACTGCCTTCAACACGTAATACAAGAGATACTGTTATCAGACAAAGCCCATGATCTTCACTCAAGAGCGTGTTCACAAGTCCTGACACGCAAATACATCATTACTATAATACATCATCCAAACAATCAATTGAGGCCATTTTGTAATTGCTATTGACCTGCATATAAAGCAACAATCTTTCTGACCGTTGTAGAGATTTGCCTGCGTTTAAACCGAACATAAACACTAAAGCTTACTTTTGATAACCGTTTAACAACACGTAACCGAACCTACCCATACTAGTCCACATCCTTTTGGAACACTTGAGACCATAAAACAATAATATCCAAACGCTTTTTTTATTTGCGAATCATTCGCTTTACGTATATAGATCGCCTTTCAAGGCTGAGCTTGCACTAATCCCAAACGAGAGCACAAGTTCGACAATTGACCATCTCTTAAGGTATAGAAAATGCTATTCACTTGATATGGTGGAACAAAAGCTCAATCACAATTAACAAAAATTGCTAAATTTGATACATAATGACACATTCGAACGACGTAAGTTGACTTACCTAAAACAATAAGACCGATCTAAACTCACGTTGAGATCTACAAACAGTCTTTCTGCTGGATTGGAGGCACTCCGTTGTATACAATTGGGTCTCCTTATATTTACCGGATGACCGAGCTATATCATCTGTCTGACTTTAATGCCCACTTATTTATACTAATGTTATAGTCCTGTATGCTCACAAATGAGGCGATATCCTAGAATAAAGCTCCTTATTGGACCCTATATCTTATATCCAATACAAAAAAAGTCAAAAGAGTATGTTATAGTGTGCGCTACGCCTTAATATTTATTTCACAGATCAAACTAAAGCATCGTCCTCAGTAACTTTCCTTCTCGTTCCTAGATCATCGCTACTTCAAATGAGAAACTACTCCTTTCGCCATTTGTGACTTATTCCGTTATAGGATTAAAACTGATAACGAAGTGTTTTTAGAGGGAAGATAGCTATCCTAGTAGTATGTCTAAGAACGACTGCGCTTCAGACCGTGAGAACTCTTTCAAAGGTCGTAGCTCTTCAAAACCATTGTCGTAAGAATCAAAGTCCCATTTAGAGCAACGTGTAACCTATGACAAATCATATACCTAAGACCAGAAACCGATAGGCTACTACTTCCAAAATTCAACAGTCAACTAGTTACCAAACATCATGATCCATAGATATATAATCACCTAACCTATTGCAATGACCTCTCCTCAATATACGTCCAAGTTGGCCTAGAAGCCTAGCCTAATAGCCAGCTACTTGCTTTAATTCAGACACTATCTAGTTCAAATCTCACGTTGTTTATACTCAACCAAGACCGTACTGGACTCCTATGTCAAATTACTCGCAAAGGGCCGCGCCTCATGTCATAAATCAATTGATCTCGCAGTGCATCACCTATGCACGATCACTTTCATAAATCATTGTTTGTTTCATTAATAAACGCACTTCCTATACAAAAGACACTTTTTTCAAAGGTCATTGTCTTTGACCCATGCACCACTTTAATTACAGTTACTTTCAATATCCCCTTTCTACTTTCCAAATACGTGCACTCTTGAACACACCACTTTCTATCTACCAAGGCAAGAACTTTCAATACTGAGAACGTCTCTTTATCACGAATCCCTACCATGATCTATTAACCCCAGGACTAGAATTCTAACTGGATCCCTGTGACAAACTTCTTAGAAAAATATCTTTTCTTTTCAATTTTCGATGTACTAAAACTTCAGACCCGTCAAACTAAGACCTTTCAAAAAAACATTCAAATTAAAAGAAACTCATACTCTTATAAACACAAAATGTGCTAAAAGCAAGAAATCCTCAGAAAAGAACCATTATATACTTTCATAAACTCCATCAAATCAAGTTCTATGGAATTCGAGACCTAGACCAATGAACTCGATTAAAGATTTCGAAGATCAAGCGCAAACTCTTTCCATCAATACTTGTACGTCTCTATATCAGAAAAGCCTTAAAACTAACAGTCATACCTAAATAGACAAGTCTAACCACTATAATATACACAATAGTATCATATAATATGAGTATAAAGCATATTTTTTCGACCTATTGACATATAATTATGCCAACAGTTGACTCCATATGTCCGGTCATATCCAACCGGAAGTCCATCACCTCTCCACTAAATTCCTTTTATCAAATACGACGGCTTTGTATAATTCTTATAAAAGTATTCTCATCAATCGAAATGACCACTATATCCTTTCCAAAAAACCGCATGGGTAACGTCCGGCTCTGCATCTTTCTACTCCCCAAGTTCCACTGTTGGACATCTTAGTGCTCTACACAACGCCCCACTCCTGACTATGATCTTACGGGAAAGTGAACGACATAGCTCGTAAGACAACATTAACTCAAGGACTCAGCAAGCATCCGCTGACGAAGTCAGCATCTCGGCACACGCAACCCCTCAAGACGTCGAATTGGACCACCCGGACGTATCAGCGTACATTTACCGTAACTCTTTTTATCTTCCGTACCTGCAAAAAACAAACTACCTTACCTTCCGTACCGGCCCCATCGATACCGTGACTAAATAAGATGCCTGGAGAGCGCCTGATCTCGTGTATTACCTTTCAGGTCGCCTTACGATGTACCGTCGAGATACGTCCAGGTGGAAGTAAATGTGCTCTCCTTGTCCACGAAAATATCGCCGTTCGAAAGCGCGCAAACCTTTGACTTCTGCCTGGCTTTACGAACCTTATTCGTCTCCATTCCGACGTCAGCTTATCCTAGGAGGTCTTTTGCGAGAGAACTTTTAAGGATCAACCTTTGAAGATTGTGATACTCCCCAATGCCTTCACCTTGACGATTAAATCCGTGATAATCAGGTGGTCACACTCGCGTACTCCTGTGCTATTTTTTTCGTACACGTACGTAAAATGATAGTCCTGTTGTCTATGCTTAGACCCTCACACATTCGGTTCGAGAAATAACGATGCCCGAGCCTTGTACCTCGACTCATATCGTGCATCTGTTTCATTCCTGAGACAGATTGTTCAATAAGATATTATTATTCTTCTCCGGCTCCTCTTTTCCGAATATCTAGCTCATATAGGTTTTCAAAGGTTAATTTCAAAACTTAGTCGACCGGATAACGCAATGACGAACCTCGTTCTTATGCGTTTATTTATGTTTACATTCTGTAGTACGCATTTGAGTCCAGTACCATATTATTGTCATCTGAAGTCGTATGCGACACCAATACTGTTCGATTTAAAATTAATTTACTCCTATTCTGATAACTCCCCTATGAGATTTCTGCGCAAATGCTAATTTGCTCGATGTTAAATACGCAGAACAGTACGACAGAGAAAATACTTGCCAAAACCCGAGATGGATTAATTTGGAGAAATACTCAGAAAATACGTGCGAATTCCCCTGTTCGTATAGAACGACATTGCATAAAAAAGATCCCCTAAGACTTCAGAGAAAGCGGATGCAGAAATGTTGCTGGTTACTCAGGTGCGTGCGAAAACACTCATAGAGAGGAAATTCCGAAAGAGTACGAATTAGATGCTACGGGATAGGCAAATTCGAAATATAGCTTCGAAAATCGTAGACCGTATTGAATTGTGATAGCAAAGTTTTATATTCAGCAAAAGAAGATTCTATATATGATTCTTCATCATCACCGCCAGATGATTACGACAGTATAAATTCGCCTCATACCAGATGTACCTGCCGGTTCTTATATACGTCAGATCATTTCTCTGCCGCGTACTAGTAAAAATACGCAGCTCACAACCAACACTCTTTCACAATTTCTTACCGTTTTTCCTACACACCCAGAACCGACATGAAATCATTCATAGAAAAAGGAGCATATTACTATGTTTCGGGAGATTGCGTAGTAGGATCGTTCGATACGCCCCCGCTTACAGAAGCTGTCACTGCGTATATACCTCATCTTCCTGAAGGTAATACACTGCGTAGGGGGTGTGCTTTGTTCCTCGATTTTTTCTTCCCCCTCGCGTCCATCATAATTACCGCTCCCCGTGCCCTTCTGCGGTCGTGTGGTATGCAAATCCTGTCACCTTCTATCATTTCACACGTTCACAACTTACACATCTCCCGAGACCACACTTCCACACCAGGACACTGATACAACGAAGAGCAGAACGTACCCATCTATAAACATTCTACCAAACAACAACTTCACAACCAGCATTTTACTCGATTTCAAAGGACATCGATGTGCTCGTTCGAACCTTCATACATTTTGTATAACCAACAGCGATTAATACAGCCCATATAAGCCAATCTGAGATATCAACCGAAAAACCTTCCTCTTTCCACTCTTTTGTAATGATATCCTTATATCTACTTATCTACTATAATGTCTACGAACCTTTCCCCAAAACCATTAACTATTAGTTAGTTTCGAGTTTTTAAGATCTCATTAAGAAAAAAGTGTAGCAACTCAACTTTTAATCGTTTATGTAAATATGTAGAGGTTTTAACTCTTGTAAATCATTTTCATTTTTCCTCTCTGTTTTTCTAGACGGGTTATTCTTTTCTAACCTCTCTTGTCTCACAAAAAACTGCCACTATCATACATATTACTATTGTCCAATAACTAACGCGAAGTTCCTTCTTGGTCTCATTGTCTACTAGCGAAATTCAAACTCGTAAGGACAGATTTCCACTTTTGATTTTGTCATCTCACGACAATAAATCAGCTCTGTTTGCAAGTCACCGTAGGAACGACCTGAAACGACGTCGGAAGATTCAGCACGGTCCCGGAAAGCAGAATAGCAGTGACAGAGAGGTGAGAAGAAACACTTAACATTATATCTTTACTAACCTTTGTTTTCATGGTCTCTAGCTTCCATATACCAATGCTTCTTATCCCAAATATGGGTATTATTGGTTATAACCAACAGACGGAGGAGTTTAACTCGTTATGTTGTACATAGTCAGATATTCATGGACGACCGGTTTTCTAAGCACCTTATTAACATGACTAACAATCAAGTGATCGCCTTATCCATTGTAGAAGTCTTGTTTGTTAAATAGCAACCCACCTAGTAATTAATGCACTTTCAAGTCAATCAATAGGCTCTTTTGAATTCAATTGTTATGATTTATGGAACTACAATGAGACCAGAGTAGGCCGCTACATGCGGGCGAATTGGTTACAGATCTGATTCGTACCATGTCCCGAACCCACGACTGGTTACTTGATTTGACGTGGGCCATTAATTTGCACCAATGTCTTCGGTCTACGTGAATAACCTATGTATAGCACGTGGCGATCCCCTCAATTCGACGACACACCCCAACGCATTCACATGGATTCCATGGCTCAACTCCATGACACTGAAGCTGAGGTCGCCCTTGCCTAAGGCGGGGCGAAGCCCTACGTTCTTTGAGCGACTTCACATGGGATGATATTCACATTGGTGTGGACAACTTAAAGTCTCGTAGTTTCCATATTCATAATCAATTGAATTGTGTGACCCTTGATACAGTATGTCATACGCACCTTCGAATAGGTCAGTGTCCTTACGCATCAACTTCGTTCCCTTGAGTTAACTTATGTGGTCACGCTCTCCGTAATCAAATGCTCGACATTCGGTACCTCCATAAGGGTGACGAGATTTGTATCCTATCGCGGCTCTGCATCAACTTCGTTAAATGTCAATAAGTCACATGGGCCTAACGGGTAAGTCTACTCCTGACCACACCAATTTTTGTCGTCAAAAGAATGCAACTGATTTCTCAATGGATGAGTTAGAAAATAACTAGAGCTGCGCGCAGATTATCGTTCGCCTACACTTTCAATACAACAACAATATTCTTGGCGGTGAACTTTGACCGAAAAGCGTTGAAAATACACTTTTTAGGCATGGCTAACTAAACGCGTATCAGTGAGACGCAGACTTAACCAAAGAACCGAAACCTATAAGTGGTCATTGATCCTGAAACCTATAACATGTGAACTTTATTAAATTGATTTTATGTTCGAATGTGAATCAATAGGCTTGTTAACTATTGTGATTCCTTTCATTTTTATGTCCAGCAGGTCTTATTCATTTCTTATTAATGGCGATCAACTAGAAACCCAAGTCTACTATGGTATCTATTGCCTTAGCAATAGCGACATGACAGTTTGTTGTCCCTTAGTCCCATCACCCAAATCTAATATCATAGATTTTCAATCCGTTCAGTGCTATTCGAGCACATGTTCTTCATAGAATGATTGTGTGGCTTATAATATTTATACGCAGCACAACTTAAACATTGAAAACCTTTTAAAAATACTAAACTAAAGGTATTCACAACAAAATTCAATACCCACTAGTTTCGAGAAGAAACACTTAACATTCTGGATTCACGTTGCTCCATAAAAACCACCTTCAAGATTGAACGACTTCTGAATTCTGACTAGTTCGACTCTCAATACAAATCTAAGAACCATTAAGAAACGGGTAGATTCTAGCTGTGTCGTGTCGATATTGACCTACAAACTTCCCACAGGGAAGGATACTTGAAATTCATCCAGAGATAGGACCACAATTACAGATTTCAAGTTTCAATACCAACAATAGGAGGCCTCAAGGAGAGTTCTTATTCTGGAGGAATAGGCCCAAATAATAATAGGTTTGAATTTTTCAGACGCAGAGTACGCTTCTAACACAGCTACTGACAGACCATGCACGATTGATTGACGTCATAGCCCATCGTCAGTTCTACTTCGAGTTCATGGCTCCGTAATGTCAAGGAACCTATCGCAACTGAGTTAGTTGTTTCATTAAGAGTCATATGTATCCAAGCAACTTCAGACTCAATTATACTTCGTACACTTCTGCGTGTTTAATTAACCAGCCTTATTTCCTTACTATTTCAATGACCAAAAGTATTTACTGCCATACGACTGTTCATACCTCGTCCCCTGGCTTGCCCACACATAGGCTAGGACAAACCGAATTAGCTCATAACCTAACCCCGTACCTCCACAACAGGCCCATCGTCTCTTGACCCTCTTTTCTCCCAACAAAAACAACAGCCTAAAATTTCGCTTCATAACCATACCCTTACGACGTTACGCCCCCTACATCTGTGGAAAAAACATCTAAGCAAACACACGCGACTAACCCATCAACATTCTTCGTCCTTCAGTAGATTCAAAGCACCATCAAGAGTGCGTTTTTCAGTTGGCAGGACAACAGGTACAATCCATAGTTATTAGAACATCGTCCCAGTGACATTCATCACAGCTCTTCTGTGATCATAAGCTAAGTCATCAGTCACACAACGACATGATTATATTTCGATTCTAAATTCATGTCAATACTATTGGGGTCAGAAATCCGTATATCAATCTTAACCATAATAGCATAAAAGGTGATGTTTTCGTACGATTAATGCTGTTGTCATCTATAGCATTATAATGTATTCCTTTTGTCATTTTTCATGGGACAATTATATATGTTTATTCTAATTCTCAATCGGAGCAGTTCTCAAAACACTCCGAAACGATGGTCTCGATACCCCTACAAATTGGTCTTTAATGCTAATGTTGATTCATTATTTAATTGAACAGATGCCCCAGTGTACAGCAAGGCCGGACAAGTATCTTTTTCACAGTCTCACAAGACAGCGACCCCTCAGCACACCTATGTACACTACATTCACCCTTTGTACACAGTCCAAATTTCTAAAATAAGCCATCACATGGCAACATATCGTCTCGAGTGCGCCACAAAAACCCATAATCATTACCTTGGGCAGGACTTATGCTTCTTTCATTCACCCACATCTACCTAACCCTTTGACCAAAACGTTGCGTAGGAAAGAAGACACGTTGTATGAGTCAAAAGAAAGAAGATATAAAAAAAGAAAAATGAGTTATGAGACGCCAAATAGAAATAAGAGCAAGCAATGATTAATCCAAAAGTTTCTTGAATAACGGTAGTACTTCAACAAAATGCACCAATCCACCAACACTAGTACAAAATATGTACCCAATGCGAAATCCCCAAATGTCAAAAACAAGCCACAGATCAACATTTAAAATAGCCAAGCAGTCTACAAAACAGATCACGAACTCGACGCAGTCTTGATGTGGTTCACTTCGTATCATCAAGCATCATTTGTCTACAAACTCCTTCACTAAACCACAGAACTTTATCCATTAATTATATATCAACCCACACAGATCGACCTCTCACCAAACGAGTTAGAAACACTGCACTTGTTTTGCAGAATAATTATCATAATAATACGAAGCCTTCCGGAATGGTTCTCTATCAAACGTGGAAAGAATATCGTCAAGTTCAAGTCCTATTCCTTGTTCGAGGTAGGAATTCGAGCGACTGCATAACGATAAGCATCAGCAGCATAACCTTAAATTATATCTTGGAGGCCTTTCTCAGAAGGTTACACTGATTGACCTTGAGCTTAAAATTCGATTATGGTTTTTGCCAGTCTTATGGACACCCGTCGACAATCAGCACTCATAACCTTTAGACTTACCGGTCACAATCAACTAGGCCAACTGCCACATTATCTGGCCACATCTTGACCCTTAGCCACAAATTTGACCCTTTTTATTTCGAAGGCCATAGCCTATTCCATCATCATTTGTCTTGCTTCCGATACGACCTCATTGACTAATCCCAGATACCAAAAGATTAGTCAAAGCCCCTGACCTTTGGCGTCAGTACATCTTATTGGGGAACTCATCCATACAATCATCTACCTTCCCTATGTACTGCTAAGCGTAAGACCACGTACGTGCTCTCACATCCGTCTGCTGGGCTGGGCTCGCTGTATAACTCAATGAGCTCCCTATAAATTCCACGGCTATGCGGTCGTGCGCTCTTGTACGGCGCCTCTTACGCGTCCATTCCAACGATCTATGTTCGCATCACTCGTTACAAGTGGATAATCCTGGCACAGACACATCGCCCTTTTGCACCCCCGAATCTGACCTTCCATTCACAGTCCTGTCTCGCCAATGTCAGTCAGAGGATGCCACGACGTGCCTCCGATTCCCAACTGTCACTACATTTCTCTTTAAGCATTTCACTTCATGTTCAAAACATTGAGAACTATCTACTCAAATTGCAATCTTTCACAAGGCCGTCTAACAAAACAATAGGAATCAATGGGCTCTATTTATCGTCATTATGTTAGAACCAGACCTTGAGACGTAGATACATATATATTCAAAAGCACCATCTCAAACCAATGTCTAAGAATAGACTGCATCAGAACAAGTAAGACACATATATCAAATTATCAATAATTGTTCATTAGAACCAGACACATTAGAGGGCTGCACTACTCTCACACTTCGAAATTCAACATTATCCAAATCATGTCTAGATCAAGTAACATACAGACACGGACCTCTCAATTAATACAAAGTTAGATAATTCGACAGACCAGAGCTCGACTCCCTATTCGAAATTCAAAGACTTATTTTCAAATCAATGTACGGTAGAACACAGACCATAGACAATGTGACTCTTTCAAAGGTTCAAACCATCATTCAAAATCACCATGTCTAGAATACCCTAGAAAGTACACTTTCAAAGAGGAATCAATGGTCTAGGAACATCAGAATGCTCTGTAGACAGACACTTTCAAATCATGTCTGAAAACCAGACCTAGACAAGCACACTCAAAAGACACATACTATAGAAATCAAATGACTCTCTTCCAAACCCACCAGACATAAGGCCAAAAAAACCGAGCAACAGCTTTACAACATGGCACTTTATCTACTTCAATAATCCGAGGGTCAACACCATGTCAGTAGAAACCAAGACCTAAGACAAAAGCACAACTTTATCAGAGATGCAAAATGAGACTGCTCAAGTGTATATCTCCACCATAAGTCTAAAAACCAGACTAGACAGACCCTTTTTTCAAATTCAAAAGACTCTCTTTCTCTAACGATGTAAAGCCAGACTAGACAAGACTCCTATTCTACAAACTCCAAAAATGTACCTTCTTACTCAGTACTGAACATGTCTAGAAATTACCGTAGCGGACAACGCTGCTTTCCAAAAATCAAAGACCTACATATGTCCTCATCTTCTACCGAGATAGATTCAGAAGGGAAGGAGCAGATAGATCCAGTTAAGAAGTAAATACCGGGTTGTCGTATAAGCATAAAATTCTAACAATAAAAAAACAAGAACCAAATATGCGTGACCGCTACCCCCAAAAATAAGCAAGGCCTAAAGTCTAATCCTTGAAATCCATAGAGTTGAACCTTAGATCACTTTGTATCAAACCGGCTCGAAAATCACTCAATTCATCTTTACACGAAGCACAATGGAGGTACCGCCTGGCATTTCTCACAGTCAGCTCAGACCGATTCATTACACTCGCAGGGAAGAGATGACTTATTACCTCGCCTCAAGGACTGCGAGACACATAAAGCACATCGACCGACATAGGGCCAGCGACCGTGACATTATACAGGGCTTTAACACTATACCGTACTTTTTTGGTATATATTCCAGGGACGATTCTCGCGAAAAAAGGCAAACTCCTATGCCCCGTCGATCCATAACGTCCTGAGTCCTTCGTTCCGAAGTCGTGTTACAATGACTTGTGAACATTGCGTCTTACGACCACACTCTCTCCCGATAGCATACTTCTAGACTCCATTTCAAGTGGGGTCATTCTGAATCCAGACAACTTCGAAGAATTATGACTGGTCTCCCCAAATTCGAGACCTGATGGAAGACATTCCGCTGTCTGCGCGTGTTTTTGATTCTTGCTTTCAGTAAATGTTGCTGTTAATACTTTGACGAAAGTTGAATATAGTGTTGATCGTTTTTAGAGGTCGTACATCGAGATTTTTATCAGAAGAACATGCAAGACAAAAGATTCCGAAGCATAACAAGAGCAGCAGAAAATATTATATCTTATTAAGGTCCATTATAATTTTCAGTTCAGAATAAACTCTCAAAGGTTTCTTCAAAACGTCTATCAGAAACAAGTCAACAGAGCGCTGAGCAAAAATCTAATCCAATGCTTATATCTGAGTTATTCATCAAATAGTTCCCGTTCAAAATGATTATCCTCCAAATCCGAACCAAATTTATTATTTATTAGTATAAAAATTTATCCTAAAAATAATATTATAATAGTGAAATATCTATGAATTTAATACATATTAATAGCAATGTTTAAAAAAATAACTGTGCCCAGTTAATATTCGCAGAAATAGTTACCTGACCGAGTGTGACCGATAGAAATATTTCTAAAGAATAATCAACTCCTGATAATATCGTGCGAGACCCTATGGCTCCTAGAAAGCATTTCCTTAGTATGAAATCACATTATGCTTCGCAAGCCCAGGGGTCTAGGTGCGTCGAATCAAGGGAAATCCGAAGTAACAATCGCGAGAGAAAATCGAAAATTTCGAGGTTTATGGAAATATATACGAGTCATGAGGCCTTATTTACGCAGATGACATGGCGCTATAAGTCAACGCGTACGCAAAGAGCGTTATATGACGAACACGCAGGTACACATGCGCTGCGCTACCATATATACGCTCAATCACACATTACTTTACTGTTCCATCTTGCGCAAAATACCTTTAATACGATAAGTGCCGTTAGCAGTATTAATGGCCGCGTATTCTACGTAATTGATAGGCAGAATACAATTTCAGATGAACACTCGCAGTCACGTGGCTCTACCTCATGGGCTCAATATCCACTTGAGCGCGTCATATAGGCACGGTTCTTTGCCCGATTTTTGCCTCGCGGCCAACAAGCCTTATCAATACTCCCCCTGCGCATGCTCCATCCGAAGGAAACAACCACTTCGACTTTATTCAAATATATCGATTTCACACTCCCTTCACTTTCACAACTACTTAACATTACTCCCGCGCCAACCTTGCTCACCAGACACAAGTCCGAGACAATCTAATACACGTTTTTCACCACAACTATCTCGGATGACCCACAGTTCTTGATATTCGATTCAATGAGCATCGAAAATAACGTATGACTGACCGTGAGTCGCAAAAGATCCGACCAAAAGACCACGACCAAGAACATAAAACATAACTTGACAGCAGCAAATAAGGGATATACAACATCTTGAGAATTGACTAGCCAAACAACCTTCTCTTTACTCTTTTTATTTTATTCCTTTTTGACTTCTTTAAATTGCAGTACAACTAGTGTTTATCGTAGTTTTAATATCAATTGTTATGACAATAGAATTAGAAACTCAGCCTTTTAATCGTTGTTCCATGTAGAATCACATGTAAGAGATTATATCTAATGATTTCTCATTGGTTTCCTTGTGGATTTCGTTGCTGTGTTCACAACTCATTATCATTACGACTATTACTCATTGTCAATCTACTAACGCGTTTGCTGCTCTCTATTTTAAGCAAGACTAATCCTCTCCATGTCGAAAGAGACGGATATTGTCTACTTATGGAGTTCTTAATGTAAGTCTAACAATTCGAATTGTCGCTAAAAGAGATAGGATACCTAATGAGTGAGAGGAGACGATTGCAATACTAAGAAAATAACAAATCGTTATTTATGCGTGGCATAATAATACCCAAGAACACTACTATTGTATTTCATATCCTTTTGTAAGATAGCTAAATCTTAAATCATTTGTAGCATCACTACCTAATGTATGGACTAATTGATTTAAACATATGCCATGACCGGAAATACTCGTTAATAAAAAATGTCACAAGATTAAAAAGTTATTGTCAGAGTTAATCGTCCCAACATAGGTCTTAATTTAAACGTTATATAATATTAAATAACTGACCGGTCTTCATCTCAAAGCACCCGCCTTTTGAATGTTTAATTACAAATTGAAACTATTTGGAAAACAACTGTAGAAGTGTATTCGCCCCTATCTCATCTGTCAGAGTTTCTTATTGGGTTGCTATTTTATTTAATTAAGTAACCAAAAAGTAATTATAACGATTACAAACGCCAACTGCAGTATATTTTTGATGCACCCTTTCAAAGTCAAATCCAATAGGCTCTTTTTGACATGGGTTCACTTTTTAGTCGAATCGGTTATGTTGAACATATGAAACAATAGAGACCCTGTAGTATTCCAAAGATTTGGGCCTAGCTACTTAATACCGGGGTTCGTTATTTTGTTGATTCACATGATGCTGAGTTCTCAGTCCTCAATACACACATGTACCTTACGAACCGGCACGTTATGGTTACGCTTGAAGCCCCAGCCTTGGAACGTGGCGACCCAGTAATTCTCGACGGCATGCAATGTTTCGGCCCAGTCAAGATCATCGCGTGACAATTAACCCCATAATTACTTATACGCATGGACACTTATGTTTTCTGACGCGTCGCGGGTGGTTACCGAACAGGAACACTGTCTAATGACGTATAGAAATTACCTCGTGATGATCCATGAGAACTCCTGTAAATCTTGACATAGGTGGCCGATCCCCTCAAGTCGACGACACACCCCAACGCATTTCACATCGCCAGGATATTCCATGGGTCAACGTCACATGAGCACTACCAAGCTAGATGCTGGATCCGCCAGCAACCACCTGCTAATGGGGGTCGAAGCGCCACTCTACATCGCCTTATCTTAACCTCTCCAAAGTCTCACGCCTTGTCTATGATGTCACCTCTCGTCTTAATGTTGAACTTTCTACTCACTGGCTGGAGTCGAAATTACTGATTAAATTAGTATAAAATTCAAACCTATGTATTTTTTGAGTCTCGACCCTGCGTTGTTCATGCTTGTGCAACTAACATTGTGATGCCGAAACCACGTCTGCACTTATGGTCCGATGCGGGAGCAACAAGCTCGTAACATCAACTCGGAGATTCTTCTACAGACCTCCCTGAATCCCCGCTTACCTTCACCAAGATAGGTTAGGTGCGTTTTCGTCTAACAAGTATGGGACTAGAATCAATGAATCCCCTAGTTCTTGTACCTCATTGGAACCCGAGCTGATTGACCTTAGCAGACTGCTAGGTTGCGACACGCTACTATTTGTGCAAAAAACAGTGTGGTTGAATGTGTTCCCTACATTCAGTCTAATGCCCATATCATACCACTCTTAATTGAGCCACGGACATCCAAAGTCTCAATCCACCCATCACAGTTCTCGTATCTACAAGAATTCCATTCCACGAATATCAAACATCATATCGCCTACGGTCATCTTCAAGTCCACATTGAAAAAGCCCGTCAATCATGAAAACTCCGCCCAATATGTATAAGTCCCGGTAGCAATTAGAATCAGAAAAGTCGGACTATGTCGGTTAACTCAGTTCTCAAACGTTTCGAAGTCCAGGCCTAAACACCACTTCAACGCAGGCGAGGTTTTTTCACTAGTCCAACCCAAATACATCTCTAGTTAAAATTCAAGTCTAGTGAGTCCAAGTACCTTAATCAAGACTAAGGTACTAWTCCATGTCAAGTCTAATCYAAATGTCAAGTCCAATTAGTACTTCAAACCAAATTGAGGTACTMGGAAGATTAGGTCCAACTCTCGAGTCCAATTTGAGTCTAGGTCAAAGCAACTTAACCTAGATAGAGGTTCGAGTTTAGTCTAGCCTCAAATCAATGTCAAGTTCAAGTCCAATAGGTTTTGATACCTCAAACCAGATGGAGGTTCAAGCTTGAGTATAATCTAGAGTCAACTCACAAGTCAAATGGCCTAACCCAGAGTTAGCCCACAACACAAATAGCCTACCCAAGAGTCAAGTGGAGCTTCCATGTTTTAGGCAAACAAGATTCTATCATCAAGGAGAGCTCGTTGCAGAGAAGTTGAGTTCATTGACCATGACGAGTTACAAGTTCAAGACACAATCCCCTTAGATTGAGTCAACAAGAGTCCTAGTCCTAGCCACATTATCCCCTTCTTTTCTTCTATTGTTGAGTCTATGTCAATTTGGATAATCTYCATCTCAATAAGCCTCCACACTCTTCAATTTCAATATCAAATAAAATGGACTCCTTTCTTCTCAAGTCCAATTTCTAGTATTTTCTATTCAATGATGAGACTCTTACCACACAAAGACCTTAAAAAAAAAATTCAAAATTAAAATGGACATGSTTGAGAGGCTTTCTTTCTTAGCTCCACGAAATAATCCTTTTCCCTCAATTAACCTAATCACATTAAATTCAATTGCAACCCCTTTGATCCTATTTAACATCAAATCAGTCTTTTTCTTTCTCACCTACATCAACCTAACCTTGCGATGGTGCATAACAAAAGATATGTGCTTGGTAGTTTGCTGTAAATGACTATCTTTCTTTTCCTTGAACCCTTTCTAGAAGGTGCCAAGGTGATGAAAACATGATGCCTTAGAAAACTCACTGTTTTCATCCCTTATGCTTTGACTTCTTAAAACTTCTTTACCTTCTAAAAAAACGAAAAAAAATGAATAAAAAGAGAAAAGGAAAAGAGAAAGAAAAACTGAGAGAAAATGAAAGAGAAGGAAATTAAAGAAAATTAAAGGTCAAAGTTATGAAGTCAAAGCAAGTGTCTCAAGTGAAATAAAAAGGATGTCAAAGTAGAATAAAAGTTGAAGCACATATATGCACCATTAAGTCAAATTCAAAATCACAACCTCAAGTTCAATTGTCAAGTTTTTCCAAATCAAAAACTTATCAAAAGTCCTGTGCATAGTCAAAGTACAATTCAAGCCTTACACCCTCAAACCAAGCCTACATTACAACCTCAAAACTCAAGTCTAAATGAGCATTGTCCATCACTTTCACACACGACCTCACGAACTACGAACAATCTGATTCCGCAAGGATATGTAGGTAGCCTCATCTTGAGGTCCRACCAAATTAATAAAAATAAATCAAGGTTCATTTCAACGAGTGGTTCGATTCTCTATAATTTGAAACTACCCCTTCTAGTCTAGACCCCGACATAGACTGAATTTTGATCCTACATCTCAGGAGCAACTGTGTCAGCCTCACATTTGTGTTAACCCTTAGTCACAAATTTCAACTTTTCTATTTTTCGAACTCAAGCCTATTCTTCCCCTTTAGTCTCAATGAACATGGAGGTCTTAGTGTTAATGTCATTCCAAATGTCAGTGTCAAGTTTGGGGGATCTGTTCATTATATAAGTTTCCTCAAGTGGTTCATGTCAATGGTCTCATCAAAGTGAAATTCAACACACTTCGATGCTTCCAACTCAAGTTAAGCTTCTCCTTGTGAGCTAGTCAATCATATTACAACCTCAAGATCAATTTCAATACAAATTTMACACTCTTGTCTAGGCATAGGAAGCTCCACTCATAGACCTCGGTCTTAGTCTCCCTCGAATCAAGTTAAGTCAAACTCGAAGTCAAATCCAAAGTYAGTGTCCAAATTAATAAGTGCCATAAATGGTCACATTTWGGCAATTATTTCTCTTCTATTTTGGCCATTTTGTGWGTTTTCAACATCATTTCACTAGCCTCTTGGTTAATTTTCCACTTTGWATAGTTTTGTGGAGTTTTGTGGTTTTTAGTGGTTTTCTTAGCTTTTTAGCTTACTTTTTCCTTATTTCTATTCTATTGCTCTTGGTTACAATTTTTGTGTCTTGTTACAAGATTTTATGGTGTATATTTGATAGTAATGTGCTTAGTTACGAGTTAAAGTGGTTTTAATTGCTATGGTTGTGCTTTAAAGCGTTGCTTTTTGTACTTTAATACCTTATTCGAGCCATATCTTTCTGCGCACTTTGAATTTGAAGGTAAAACTTTTTGCATTAGAAAGTAGACTCCAATAACTTTCCAATGATGTATTTTATGCTGCATTCCGAGCATTGAACGCAAATTTATGGCCATTTGAAGTTAGGAAACAAAGCTGCAGGCAGAAGCTTAGGCAAGCCCACGCCTCCCTCTCTCTTTTTCCTCTTCCAGGTATAAGCAAAGAAGTGCCCGCACCTAGGGAGGTGTTCCCGCGCCTCCTTGTTTCCCCTTTTTCTCCTGCAGTCATTGGCCGTGGCGAGCCCGCGGCACCACAAGGCGAGCCCGCGCCTCCCTCTTTTCCATCTTCCTGCTCTAAGTCAGAAGCAACGACGATCTCTCGCCTCAATTTGCGCGCCCTTGCCTCGGGCCGTCGCCTAGCCTATTGATTGAGTTTGACTTGGTCTTTGGTTGACTTTTGGGAGAATATTTAGGCACATGTTGTATTAGTAATGAGAAACTTGTAATTTTTCAGAAAACTTGTATTGAGTGTGATTGTAGACACCTAAGTGTGTCTCCCCAAATGAGTAATCGATGATGAAATATACCACATTTCATGATTGATTCGATTCCGAAAAGGCGCGGCTRAACTCRTAGAAATTTCAAATATGTGAATTCACACTCGAAATCGTGAGGCGAAGGTCAATCAAGAGGCCAAAAGAATTTTCTTTAATCATTTTCTATTTTTCGGAATTTTCTGTTAACTATAAGATTTTTAAAATAATTTACACTGGCGATTCTCATGATTTCTATTTTTCATCACATTCCTCACATTWTTCYGAGTTCGCCAGTATTTTTAGATTATTTTTCTGATTTTTCTATGATTTTCTATGAATTTTGCAATATTTACAAAACATCGAAATGCGCAGAATACGCAGAAAATACGTCAATAATCAGAAAAGATACGTGGAATGTTCCAGAATCTCCTAGAAATATACTTTCTTGCAGAAGGGGACGTCTAGAATAATCCACGATCTCAGAGAATCGAAATGTTTGGCAACAGTTTATTCCAAATCACAATATTTTCAGATTTTTGGAAAACAAACAGAAGCGTATATACGCAGAGTGGAGCGTATATACGCAGGATGGAGCGTATATACGCAGGGTGGAGCGTATATACGCTCCCCTCCTGCGTATATACGCACAATTTTGCCTCTTCGCAACTATAAATACGGCTTTGCCTCACGACTTTTGGGAGGACTGGGGACGAACCCTTGGGAGAATTTTCACGATTCAACACTTCACGACACGATTTCACAACTTCAAAAACTCTCACATAGTCTCTTGTCCCATACACATACACATTCAAATACGAGTCTCGCGCCCCTTTTCGAATCGATTTGACGAACGAAATCAAGGTATAACTCTGAGATTACTCACCTAAGACATCTCTTTTTGACTCTTTTTAATTCCTTTTGACACTTTTAATTTGACTAATTATTATTACGAGTTTCAATTTAATTAACACAATGTAGAAACCAACTCTTGAATCATCTCATGTAAATATGTAGGATTGTTTTTCACGTTTTCAAATTCATTTATCATCATCTTGTCACAATTTATTATTATGCATATTGTTATTGTCAATACTAACGCGTTTACTTGTCTCGATTAGCAATTCAATCAAAGGGCGTTTCCTTTTAGTTTTACTCTAACAATTTGCTTATTCGCAGTGACAAGGTGAGAAGGACACACATGTATATTATCATGCTTACTAACCTTTGTTTTTTCATGTTTCGTTTGTACATATTCTATCACACTTGTACATATTGCTTAATCAAGACCGGAATTCAATTGCTTGTCACATTAAAGTCAGATAATCATGGACGACCGGTTTTATAGGCACCTTATTAATATTGACTAACAATCAAGTGATCGCCTTATCCATGGTAGAAGTCATTGTTTGTACATAATAGCAACCCACCTAGTAATATTAGGTTAGTGCGCTCTCAAGATCAAATCGATAAGTTTTCTTGAATTCAATTGTTATGACTTATGGAACTACAATGAGACCGAGTAGAGGCCGCTACATGCGGGCGGATTGGGTTACTGATTCAATCCGTACCATGTCCCCGAACCCACACTTTGGTTACTGGACCTATTTGTGGGGCCACTAGTTTGGCACCAATGTTTCGGGCGTCCGTGAATAACCTATATAGGCACGGTGGCGATCCCCTCAATTCGACAACACACCCCAACGCATTCACATGCGGATTCCATGGCTCAATTCCATGACACTGAAGCTGAGGTCACGCCCCCCTAAGGCGGGGCGAAGCCCTACAGTTTTTGGCGACTTCACTGGGGATAATCACCATTTGGTGAGTGGACAGACTTGAAAGTCTCGTAGTTCCATATTCATAATCAATTGAATTTTGCTTGTGACCCTTCGAATAGGGTCATCCCTTAGGCTCCTTGGTCTCAATATGGGCATGTTCTGTGCTCGAGATCACCTTAAGGGGGGATTTTATCTTGGTTGCATGTGGTTAATGGATCACATGGCTAAGGTAAGTCCTATCCCGCCCATGCCGCGTATGCACGTGTTACTAGATGCGTGTATATAAGGGGTATCTCGGCCATACATCACCAATGTTGTGGTGGTGAAATTGGACCCAGCTCTACTCTTAGGCATGGTACACTATCAGACTTAACCAAGCCGACCTATAGCTCACTTAGATCCTGACCTTAGGTGAATAAAATCGGGCTTGTGTTTCAATCAATGTGCTTGTTAACTTGTGACTCTTCATTTAGTCCAAATTCTTAACCACCAACTAAGCCCAGTCCCTTAATCTATGGTTCAAGACATGAAGTTCGATGATCCATTAGGCCCATTTCAAAGTCAATTTCGATCCAATTCAATTTCAAACTCAATTCGATCCCAATCCAAGAATCTTAAGTCTGACTTAGATTCGACCTTTTGAACCTTAAACCTGAATTAGGTTCAATTCAATCTTAATTCAAGAACCTTGAATCTGAATTAGGTTCAATTCAATTTCAACCCAAGAGCCTTGAATCTGAATTAGGTTCGCTTCAACTTCAATCTAAGAACCTTAAAACTGAACTAGGTTCGATCATAGACTCAACCCTAGGAACTTTGATTCAAGGCTAGGCCCATTCAATTTCAAGTGGCTCGTAGGTCTAAGAGGTCCTTAATTCTGAAATAGGCCCATCTTAGGTTTGAATCTTTCTCGAGTCTAGCACCTTAAATTAGATTTAGGTCTAGCCCATTCAAGTCAGTTTCGAGTTCAGTTCCTTAAGTCCAGAACCTTAAGACTGAGTTAGGTTCGTTCTTAAGAGTTTTCAAGTAGACCAATCTTTTGTTTCTGGGTTCTAAAGTGTAATTTCTTGATTTCAGCAAGATAGCAAAGACTCGCAACTTGTCTCTGGGGCCTAGAAGAGTAACAAGAAGCCAAGCCCGACGCGCTCCTGTTCATCAAGACACTTCCATGGCAAACATCGAACAACAGCTTAACGCTATTCTAGAAAAGCTCGAGTCTGTGAATTCTCGCCTTGATGCCCAAGAAAAGAGCATTGGGGAGCTAAAGGAAAAGAGGACCAAGGAAAAACCTCTCGGATCTGACGAGGAGGAAGAAGACAATGCTGAGACATCACTCCCTCCTCCGAAGACTGAGACGGAAAAAAGGGTGGAACAACTAGAAGAGTTGGTCAAGAAACTGTCCGAGAATTCTGTCCAAGGGCCTCATGTTGCTGATTATGAGATTAAGGGCCAGCTTCCTAAGAAGTTTGTCATCACTGATTTGCCCAAGTTCAAGGGACTGAAGACCCAGAAGACCACCTCCGCACTTTCAATATCTCAATGGTTCTTAAAGGAATGAGCAAAGAGTTATTCGCTTCGGTGTTCCCTATTACTTTGGACACCCATCCATCCAGGTGGTTCAAGACCCTGAATCAAACCAAGCTCGATGATTGGGAATATATCAAACAAGAGTTCCTAAAGCAGTACAGGTACAATTCCCAGCTTCCTGTCGGTCTCCGTGAACTAGAGGCCACCAAGCAAGGTGAAAGAGAAAATTTCTCTACTTTTCTTAATAATGGAGGGAGAAAGCCGCTCAAATGACCAATCGACCAAATGAAGAAGATCAAGTTCGCATGGTCATCAAGAACCTTCAGCCCAAGTATCGAGAGCCACTCAAGTTTCAACCCATTGATTCATTTACTGGGCTCTACAAGGTTGGCCTCCTAGTTGAGGAAGATGTTCAAGCCCAGAAGTCTAAGGGTAACGGTGGGGGCTTTAACAAGAAAGGTGGCTCCTCTTTTTCCAGAACTGATCAAGTCAGCCACATTACCAATGACAACTCTCCTAACCATCCCGGCTCTTTCAGCAACAAGCCTCGAAGACCACAGAGGACCTTTTTTCCAATTGGCATGACTTACGAGCAGGCCTTTGACAGGTTAATTGCAAAAGGCGCACTTGCTCCTATTGGACCCACTCCAGACCCTTCAGATGATAAGAAATCTAGGAATTGGAATCCCGATGCTTATTGCAAGTTCCACCAAGGAAGGGGCCACACCACTGAAAATTGTATCGTCCTGAAGCATAAGATTCAAGATATGATTGAAGATGGTAGCCTCCCAATCCCTCCAGCAGCTAAAGATAAGATCAACATCCAAACCAACCCACTTGCTAAACCATGAGTCACCCCAAGGCGTGGGTCATCGATCTGCGCGGCCTTCTCTAGATTGAGTCATAGAGTCCCAGTCCTAGCTATATGTTCATTTCAATTCATTGTCCTTTGAGTCTATGTAGTCTCTTGCTATACAATAAGCCATGTATTTTTCAGTTTTCATTCATCAATAAAGTGATTCATTTGTTTTTGGCAATATTATTTTCTCATTCTATGCAAGTCTCAACACTCATTGGCCACAATTGGTTTAATCTAATACTGATTTAATTATTGAAATTGAACAATGCCCAAGAGAGGCCTTCTTTCACAGCTCCACAAAATGACCTCTTCCTTCCATTCCCTTCGTCATATCAAGTCAAAATCCCTTGCAACCCTTTGAGCCACAAACACTATCATTTAGCCTATCTTTCTTTCATCACCCACATCTACCTAACCCTTTGGACCAAACGGTGCGTAGGAAAAGACACGTGCAAAAGAAAGAAAAGAAAAAAAGGGAAGAATAAAATGGGCAAAAAGAAAAAAAGCAAAAATCAAAGTTCAATGCCAGTTATACAAAAGTCATCAAAAATGCAAATCCAAAGCTCAAAGCCCAGATCAAATAAAAAGCAAGAGTCTAAAAAGCACACTGCGCACTGTGGGTTCACTTCATGATCATCAAGCCTTTTTCAACCCTCAAACCACAGCCTCACATTACAACCACAAAAGCCCTCTCACACGAGGCATTGTCCAAATCATCATCAGAACTACGGTGGTCTGATTCCGTAAGGATACGTAGGAAGCCTCTTCTCGAGGTTCGACCACATTAACATTAAATCGTTTGAGGCCTTTTGAGTGCTTTGACTTGCTAAGAATTTGATAATGGTTTTGCCAATCTAGAACCTGACATAGACTCATATTTGAACCAACATCATTAGCCAACCCAGCATCTAGCCACATCATTGACCCTTAGCCACGAATTTGACCCTTTTTATTTCTCGAACCATAGCCTATTCTTTGGTCACCTTCAAGGACTCATTGACTCAATCCCCAAGAAGTAAAGCCACCTGACCTTTTGGGTTAGTACATCTTGTTGGGGAACTCATCCATATAATCTACCCACCTTCCCTATGTTGACTCTAAGCCGTAAACTACATTGTCCCAAAGTCTCGCTGGGGGGCTCGTCGCCATCATGGCCCCTTAATTTCCAGTTGGGGGCTTCTTGTCTCCTAAGGCCCTATTACGTGTTCAAGTCTATTGCTATCAAGTGAAAATCATGAAAAATTCGCTTATGGACCCTGTCACTTTCCAATCAAAGTCACTGTCTCGCCAATGTTAAGTCAAGTCGATGTCAAGTTCAAGTTCAAATTCAAGCTCTAGTCACAAGTCACATCCGAGTCAAGCCATAGTCTCGTCCAAATGTCACCTTTCTTTAAGTCACTTTTCAAGTAGCACTTTTCTAATAGACCCTTTCAAATTCAATGACTCTCTCAAATTATGTCTTGAACCAGACCTAGACAAGACCCTTTCAAATTCAAAGACTCTCTCAAATTATGTCTTGAACCAGACCTAGACAAGACCCATTCAAACTCAAAGGCTCACTCAAATCATGTCTAGAACCAGACCTAGACAAGACCCTTTCAAATTCAAAGGCTCACTCAAATCATGTCTACAACCAGACCTAGACAAGACCCTTTCAAATTCAAAGACTCTCTCAAATTATGTCTTGAACCAGACCTAGACAAGACCCATTCAAACTCAAAGGCTCACTCAAATCATGTCTAGAACCAGACCTAGACAAGATCCTTTCAAATTTCATGTCTTGAACCAGACCTAGACAAGACCCATTCAAACTCAAAGGCTCACCCAAATCATGTCTAGAACCAGACCTAGACAAGACCCTTTCAAAATCAAAGGCTCACTCAAATCATGTCTACAACCACACCTAGACAAGACCCTTTCAAATTCAAAGACTCTCTCAAATTATGTCTTGAACCAGACCTAGACAAGGCCCTTTTAAAGGCTCTCTCAAATTATGTCTTGAACCAGATCTAGACAAGGCCCTTTCAAATTCAATGACTCTCTCAAATTATGTCTTGAACCAGACCTAGACAAGGCCCTTTCAAATTCAAAGGCTCTCTCAAATTATGTCTTGAACCAGACCTAGACAAGGCCTTTTCAAATTCAAAGACTCTTTCAAAATGACTCTTGCCCCTTTCTCAATCTCAAGGTCACAAGTTACAGGTCAACATTGCAAGCAAATTTCTCTAGACATAAAAATAGACCTATGTCGCCACCAAGGTAGTCCTTAATTCTGAATTAGGGCTATCATTTTCAAGTCAATGCTTGTTTCCTCGGAAAGCATGGGATGCGTATGCATTTCTCCCAGTCAGCCGAACGAAGAATGATCGCTCGAGGACCCAAACCGCATGGGACACGGCTACAGGTAAAACTAACCGTTGTTTTGCAGGTACCGGCGAAAAAGGGCAACCCAAGGTCGCAGAACGTCTTGCGTTGCTCTCCGTCCCGAATCGAATACTTTGACTTTCGTCTTACGAGACTTACGTCTCTCCAGACTCAGTCAAAGTGGGGGCTTCTGTAGACACCTAAATGTGTCTCCCCAAATGAGTAATCGATGATGAAATATACCACGTTTCGTGATTGATTCGATTCCGAAAAGGCACAGCTGAACTCGTAGAAATTTCAAATATGTGAATTCACACTCGAAATCGTGAGGCGAAGGTCAATCAAGAGGCCAAAAGAATTTTCTTTAATCATTTTCTATTTTTCGGAATTTTCTGTTAACTATAAGATTTTTAAAATAATTTACACTGGCGATTCTCATGATTTCTATTTTTCATCACATTCCTCACATTTTTCTGAGTTCGCCAGTATTTTTAGATTATTTTTCTGATTTTTCTATGATTTTCTATGAATTTTGCAATATTTACAAAACATCAAAATACGCAGAATACGCAGAAAATACGTCAATAATCAGAAAAGATACGTGGAATGTTCCAGAATCTCCTAGAAATATACTTTTTTGCAGAAGGGGACGTCTAGAATAATCCACGATATCAGAGAATCGAAATGTTTGGCAACAGTTTATTCCGAATCACAATATTTTCAGATTTTTGGAAAACAAACAAAAGCGTATATACGCAGGGACCTGCGTATATATGCTCCTAGGAGCGTATATACGTAGGATGGAGCGTATATACGCTCCCCTCCTGCGTATATACGCACAATTTTGCCTCTTCGCAACTATAAATACGGCTTTGCCTCACGACTTTTAGGAGGACTGGGGACGAACCCTTGGGAGAATTTTCACGATTCAACACTTCACGACACGATTTCACAACTTCAAAAACTCTCACATAGTCTCTTGTCCCATACACATACACATTCAAATACGAGTCTCGCGCCCCTTTTCGAATCGATTTGACGAACGAAATCAAGGTATAACTCTGAGATTACTCACCTAAGACATCTCTTTTTGACTCTTTTAATTCCTTTTGACACTTTTAATTTGACTAATTATTATTACGAGTTTCAATTTAATTAACACAATGTAGAAACCAACTCTTGAATCATCTCATGTAAATATGTAGGATTGTTTTTCACGTTTTCAAATTCATTTATCATCATCTTGTCACAATTTATTATTATGCATATTGTTATTGTCAATACTAACGCGTTTACTTGTCTCGATTAGCAATTCAATCAAAGGGCGTTTCCTTTTAGTTTTACTCTAACAATTTGCTTATTCGCAGTGACAAGGTGAGAAGGACACACATGTATATTATCATGCTTACTAACCTTTGTTTTTTCATGTTTCGTTTGTACATATTCTATCACACTTGTACATATTGCTTAATCAAGACCGGAATTCAATTGCTTGTCACATTAAAGTCAGATAATCATGGACGACCGGTTTTATAGGCACCTTATTAATATTGACTAACAATCAAGTGATCGCCTTATCCATGGTAGAAGTCATTGTTTGTACATAATAGCAACCCACCTAGTAATATTAGGTTAGTGCGCTCTCAAGATCAAATCGATAAGTTTTCTTGAATTCAATTGTTATGACTTATGGAACTACAATGAGACCGAGTAGAGGCCGCTACATGCGGGCGGATTGGGTTACTGATTCAATCCGTACCATGTCCCCGAACCCACACTTTGGTTACTGGACCTATTTGTGGGGCCACTAGTTTGGCACCAATGTTTCGGGCGTCCGTGAATAACCTATATAGGCACGGTGGCGATCCCCTTTACTCGACAACACACCCCAACGCATTCACATGCGGATTCCATGACTCAATTCCATGACACTGAAGCTGAGGTCAGCTCCTTTAAGGGGGCGAAGCCCTATAGTGATAAAGATAGGATTGTGAGGGGAGAGAAAAACAAGTTAGAAAGTAAGAAAGTAGAATTCCTTTTGTTCTTAGTTTTCTGATTTTTTTGATTTTTTGATTTTTCTTTCAATTTTCATCATCTTCTTCATTTCATTGTTCTTAGTTTTARGAGAGAGAAAACATTTTGTTCTTCACAAATTTGCTTATAGAATCCTCTTTACTTAGCCAAATCTTGCAATTCTTATATCAATTCCATCCAATTTTTCAAGGTGAGTATATTGGTARCATTAGTTTTTTATTTTTAATCAAGTTTAATTCATGTTCTTTGCCATTTTCGTTTTTGCAATTTATATGGGTATTCTTTTTTAATTTCAATTTTGATTTCTTTTGTTGATACTTTGAATCTTGAGTATTTTGTGATCGTTTTGGTATGCTTTTTGTTGATTTTCATTGTGAATTGAAGTAGAAATGCAATACCCTAGTTTTGCTTTAATACTTGAGAATTCATGGCTTCTTTGTCGTTTTCTAGCTTTGAATTTATTGGTTTAGTGTTCTTAAACATGTTTTGTGAGTAGTTTCCAAGCCTAGAAAGCTAGGGAGCCCAACTATTCTAGATTGATGCCAAGATGATATATTAAAGTCAATTYATCATCCAATATCCCCTAAATTGTGGCTTCTTCATCATATTTTGTATTGGTTTTGGCCAACCAAGGCATGATGTGAGAAAGATTGCCTTATTCAAACATTTCATGGGATTTGAGGGTTGACTAGGGTTAGTAGCTTACTTATTCATGACTGGACTTTGTTAGAATTAGAAGGGGACTTCAATTTGAGCTTGGTTTGGTTTGGTTGGATGACTTGGGAGATGATTCCATCCACTTTCCTAAGCTAGAGTCACAAGTGCTTTAACATTGAATTGAGTAAATCCTTTTTTATTGGCATTGATCATTTGCATGGTTGGGCAACCTAGTGACCCTAGGTGTTGTGTCTTTTGATTTTTAAAAATTCAATTTYCTAAGCTTACTACTAGTTTCAGCTATTTCCAATCTAAACTATGATTTCACACCCCAAAATCATTTGATTCAAAGCTTGAAAAACTTAGGCTCTCCGTGGATCGACCCTTTGCTTGCCTATATACTAATATAAAGAGAAGTCAAGGTTTTAGAAATTTATTTGTGTGGTTATCCCCATTCGGTTTTAAACGACCCAATTGAGGGTACCATCACAAATTCAAGGTGAATTTCAAAGTAAAAGTTCAAAGTCAAGCTACCTCCATGACAAAGCATTAAGTCATCTTTCTTCAATTCAACTTTAATTCTACCTACAACATTGCAATTGATGTAGGTCTGTGTAGGCATGTGCCCTCATCGGGCCTTGTCTTACGTCGATTTCATTCGTGGGCTTGAACCACAGATCCAGCACGTGAGTGCGTGGGGGTAGTGTTTTCGAGTCGAGAATCTCCACCGTGCCTATACAGGTTAATCACGGACGGTTGAAAAATTAGTGCCATGTCAATGGCCCCACTGTTTGATCAGTAACCAATTCATGGGTTCGGGGACATGGTACAGAAAGAATCTTTGACCCAATCCACCCGCATGTAGCGGCCTCTACTCGGTCTCATTGTAATTTCATTCGATCAAATCCATTGAATACACAAAAACATAGCAATTTTTTCCTTAGGAAGCGTTTTAGCCTTAGAAATCTATTAAAGAAAGTGAGTTTCTATTATGCAAATATCACTACCTAGCCTAATTCTTGTGAGTACTTCAAATTAATTAAATTAATAAGGTCCTTAAAATCGATTTTTCCATAAATATTATGAATTTAATGTGATTCAAAAATCAAAACAAAAAAATGAATAAAAGAAAAATCCAGAAATTTACCCGAAAGGAGTTTGCAAATCAGAGGAAAATCGGAGGAAAATCGAGAGAAATTGGTTTTAAAAACCAAAACTAGCAAATCGAACATTATGATCAAAGGAACATCATYRCTGAAATTTCTATGATAAGTGTGCTAAGAGGAGAGAGTTTCATGAGATGAGAGAGTTGTGTGAGATGAATGAGGAAAGAGGAGAGAGAAGATAGAATGGTAGAATTYAGGAGAGAGAAGAGAGTTGCTTGTTTTTAAAGCGAGTGAGGAAATAAGATGGTAACAGTTGTAAAATAACCAATTTTAATTTTTTTTAAGAAAAGAGATTGATGTACGGGCGTCGGGGCGTCAATGGGTCGAACCGGGTTCGGTCCCTCTGCTCCGGGGGGTACAATTTAAGGGCGGCTCGATTTGTTTGCTAGCATTGAATTCTTGCCTTTTGCATATTGTGAGTATGCCTGGAGTTGAGTCTGTCTCCTATACACATCTAGATGTGTATAAGAGACAGCCTTAGAACCCTTAGAACCTCCTAGATCTACTGCAAAAGAGTGTTTTTTGAATGTTTTGAGTGTGTTTTTGTGAGTATTTGAGAGTGTGAGAGAGAGAGTATGTGTGTTTTTGGACGTGACAAATTTAAGAGAGAAAATCAAAGCCAWAACCGTCCAAAATTCCTCAAAATGAGGCGTAGGGGTGTTGTATTTATRGGCAAGGATCAAAAAAGGAAAACTTTAGGGCATAATTACGCCCAAAGTATAATTGCGCTTAGGTTTTTCCTGCTATTTTTGGTCCTAGCTTGCCTTATTTAGCTCGGTTAAATGAGGAAGAAATTATCCTCTGCTTGCACGGGAAGCTAGCTTGCGTAAGAAGTTAGGGGGATGAATGTGGACACTCTGGGGGAGCAAAACACGGCCAAGGAAGGTTCCGGAAGCTTGCTCTCAGTTTTGCGTTTTTCTTAAGAAATTAATAAATATTAAACCATAAATCAAAAAAATTATGGAACACAATTTAAAATTCCTTGTGAAATTTAGTATTTTGTGTTAAAATTTCATGAATTTTGGAGCTGCTTTGATAATTTAATTAATTATTGAGATATTAATTAAATTGCCGGAAGCTCCAAAAAAACGCATAAAATGCTTAGAAAAATTCAGAAAAATCCTGAAAAATTCTAGAAAAATGTCTAAAAATAAGTTAAAATTATTTGAATATTAAAACTTACTTTTTGAGGTGCTAACTGCCTGGAAGAGGTGCTTGGTGTAAGGGAACTTGTCTTTTTTTAGGGTCTGTCAAGGTCCTAACTCTCTCGATTTGACTTGTGTGTTACAAGGGGTGTCTTATCATTGGTCGTCTTGGACTAGGGACAAATGTAGGTATCTACAATTGGAGACCGGTTTTAAAGAATGAGGTCTCTTACATTAATTTAAGAGATGTGTTTTAAAGGATCGGTCTCTTAGATGGATTTAAGAGACCGGTTAATGTTAATAACCGATTTCTTAAATTACGAGACCGGTGACCTGACTTAACTGGCTTATTAAAAATGGCGATTTTTGTCAATTTTGTGGTAGTGTTAGTTGCTTTTTTTTTAATTTTTCTTCAGTTTTTTAAAGATCTGGGTATGTTGTTTTTTCATTCAAGATCTGTTTTGTTTCTATAAGTATTTTTTTTGTTTTCTTTGAAGGTTTGAAGATCTGAAGATCTAGGTATGATGTTGATGTTGCTGCATTGAAGACTTGAAGTTGGGAATATTGGTTGGAAGTTTGCTTGTAATTATAGCTTGTTATTGTTGTATCTCACTTGTAGCTTTTTATTTCTTTTATGATTSTGTAGAATTATTGTAATTTTGATTGTTGATTTATTTATTTGTTGTTGATTTCGACAACKTCTAATTGATTTTMTAGTGAATGGGTTGGTGCGAAGATCTGGGTATGTCCTAGTGAAATCAGCAACTTCTTAGTTGTTGATTTCATTTTTTGTTTTTTTTAAAATGAATAGCAACGAATTTTTTTGCCTATCCGTCCCTATTATTTATTTATTTGAATTTTCTAATGTACAATCAGCGACAGATTTAGTTCATCCGTCCCTAATATTAGAGAYGGAAATTTGAATTTGTCCCTAATTTAGGGAAGGAATTTTTTAATCCGTCGCAAAATTATTTTAGGGACGGAATATAATTTTTCCGTCTCTAAATTAGGAACGGATATATTTTTGTCGCTAAAATTCCGTCTCTATATGCCTCTTTTTTGTAGTGAAAACAGGCAAGGAAATAAAGTGAAAATAGGGTAATGTCTGGGCGCAATTACGCCTACCTCAAGTGCTCTCACRTGAGAGAGGGATATAAATAGGATGTTTTGGCTTTCGTTTCATACAATTTGGAGTTGTAACGAATCCTCGGTGACATTTTCTCTCAAAACACTCTGAAAATACGATAATTTCAATTTCAATTCGATTCCAAAATTCTTTCAAATTCTAAACACATCCAAATGCATTCAATTTAAGAGATTAAGGCATTGAAGGCACTTGTTCAAGAGTTGTTTCGACCGCACTTTGTTAGTACCCTATCCGCTCGCATGTAGCAGCCTCTACCCAGTCTCATTGTAATTCCATAAATTATAATCATTGAATTCAAAGAGCCTATCGATTTGACCTTAAAAAGCGCATTAACCTAGTATTGCTACAAGAGTTGATTTCTATTATAAAAGCATCGCTACCTATCCTAATAATTATGATCACTTCGAATTAATCAAATTAATATGGTGTCTAAAATCCCCATAATTAATCTGAAATTAATGTGATTCAAKMARTTTTTGGTCTTGATTAAGCAATCGAAAGAGTCATAGGCACAAAGATCAAGAATAATATGTATAGAAATCGAGACTCATATAATTATATATATGAACCTACTCACCTTGTATCGCTACCAAAGCAAAAGAAAACAAAGCAAGGTTAGAGTATCAAAACCTTTGCTTCCAATTGAATCACTTGTCACAACAAAAGAAATCGTTAGCATTGACAATCACATTTAAAACGATTGCGATAAGTCCAAAACGATTTAAAACGAATGAATATACATGATTGGAATCCAAAAGCAAAACGAAATTCTAGTTAATAAYAACAGAAAAGAGAGAGTTTGATTAAATAGCCTCAGAATTTGTACCTAAATCYGCAAAGATACGACTCCAAAAGCTGCGATGAATTCGAGGGACTTTTGATTTTAAGAGAAGTTTGTGTTTGTGAATTGAATGGGAGGGAGACTTATAAGAGCTTTGAATTAAACTTCGTATATTGATTTTCGTTGATCGAAGCTGATCTTTTGTCTGATATCTTTGGGATTTTTTTCATCTATATCTTTTAGATCTATTCTGTTATCTGAGAATTATCCTTTATCTGATTTTGGCTTCATTTGAGATCAAGATTAATCTTGTAGAACATTCCGGATCGTCCTCGAATTTTCAAGATGTCTCTTAGAATTTCTGAATTTATTTTTTTTGAAAATCATTCGCAAACATGTAAAAATCATAGAAAAATCAGAAAAATTATTTTAAAATATTGGCTAACTTAGAAAAATGAGAAGAATAAGATGAGAATGAAAAATCCTAGAAATGACCTTTAGAAATAATACTAAAAAATCGTTTTGTAAAAAAATGGCCTAAAATAGAAAATAAATATTTTTTGCCTATTATTGGGCCCTAGGTATAGGATTTTGAACTCGACTTTAATTCAACTCACGCAAATGTGTTTGATWTATGGATTTCGCCACAGCTTTCGGAATCAAATCTATTTCGTAATGTCGTTCTTTTCCTCATCGGCTATTCAATTTGGTGAGACACTTTTGGGTGTCTACACTCACCTTTGTACCAATAGACACCCTACCAAGAAAYTGTAAAGAACTGGAACAATAAGACTTAATGTATCTTAGAATTACAAAAATTTATCAAAACTTCCATAGCTGTCAAAGAATCCAGAATAACTTATATATCTCGATCTATATACATTAAGCAAATCAGTTCGTTTTCCCCATATAGTACTAAGTCTAACAACAAGCTCTRCCCCCAATAAATGCTCCCTGGACATCACCTAGAGTAGGATGGCTCCTTGAAGCTGGACTTCTCACTATGTGGGAAACTTCGGATGTTTTTTGTGTCTCATCATCCTCATCAGCATCTTCAATGCATCTGATTACACTTAAAATAACTTTCACTCTTGGTGTCGGTTGACTTTAAAGTTTGAGAGCAATCCCCTCATCATTAGGTAAGGTCTTCATAAGTACCCTGGAAAATTTTTGGTTAGTCTCAATCAAATAGGAATCTACATCAGCACAAACTACCTCGTATTCATTACCATTTCATAGTATTTATTCTGATGCAATGTAAAAGGAATAACATAGGCCTGATGCAACCATTCTTTTCCGAGAATTGCATTGCAATTACCTTCCCCTTATACTATAAAGAAGGCTGACGAAGTCTTCGAAATACCTACTTGGACATGCATGCATGCCAAACCTTCAATACTTTCCAACTTGCCCTTGAATGCACTTAAGTTAATCCTGACGCTAGACAAATCTTTCTTGCCATTACCTAATTTTCTAAAACCTGACCAAGACATCAGATTTATTRTAGCGCCAGTATTGATAAGTGCCAAAAATTGTCACATTTAGGCACGTATTTATTCCTTATTTTGGCCATTATGTGTGTTTTCGATATCATTTCACTAACCTTTTGGTTAGATTTCCACTTTGTTTAGTTTTGCAAAGCTTTGTTGGTTTTTAGTGGTTTTTAGTGGTTTTTCTTAGTTTTCTCTTCTTTTATNCGGTCCCTCTGCTCCGGGGGGTACAATTTAAGGGCGGCTCGGTTTGTTTGCTAGCATTGAATTCTTGCCTTTTGCATATTGTGAGTATGCCTGGAGTTGAGTGTTTATACTCGAAATGAGTAAAGGAAGTCACCACCGCACTTCTTTCGGGAAGCTGCGGAACCCGGTTTAAGCCTTTGCTATAATTGCATAAGCAATGCAAGGTGAAGGACTCCATGTTTGGTCGTGCACTAGATCTGGATTAGGGGACAAGGGTAAGAGCGAAGTAGTGCACAACCCCCCCCCCCCCCCCTCCCCCCCTCGCATCTAGCAGCCTCTACTCAGTTATTGTAAGTTCAATGTCCAAAAGACAACAACAAACATATTTCCGTTTTAAACCCTAAGCATGCAAAGTTACTAGGCGAGTTGTTTAATAGAATACTATGAAAATAGTGTCTAGTTTGTTGTGGCATGTGTTGTTAATTTCGTATTCCAGGAGCCTAATGCTGGTTGTCCATAATTGTCTTATTAGGCATGAGAACACGAAATTTGTCGGTCTTTRTTAAAGCATATTAAGAGTGTGAGACAAGCATGCAAGCACTCGTGCGAGGAATTGAAATTTATGCCTTAAGGTTGCTTTTAATTTGAATTGCCAAGTTGTTATTAGTCAATATTACATGCAAATTTCTAATCAAACATGCAAAAGGGTCCTCAAACCTACCTGCAACACGATGTCGAAGACCAAGGACTTAGCTTCGGACCCTTAGGAACCCTTATGGAGCCTTAGAACCCTTAGAACCTCCTAGATCTACTGCAAAAGAGTGTTTTTTGAATGTTTTGAGTGTGTTTTTGTGAGTATTTGAGAGTGTGAGAGAGAGAGTATGTGTGTTTTTGGACGTGACAAATTTAAGAGAGAAAATC
>SNQN01000798.1:97891-121929 GCA_008642245.1 Bassia scoparia | reverse complement strand
TCAGAACTGATTCTACTTACCACTGACCATATAACTTGTAGCATTAGTCTCAGAATATTTCTTAAACAGCTAGGTAAAGGTGGTAAAGGTGAATGCTGTATACCAGAGGTTGAGCTGCATAATTTGTGGGCAAGGGAGATACATTTTTAAACTCACCTTTTGTTTTAGAGAGGGCAGTATTATAATGATAAAAAAAATTCTTAGTTTTTCTTGTAGATTAGAAATTCTGACCAACATTCAGTATTGATGACTATCTTTTAAGATTTTCTTCGTAAAATGATATGTATTAATGGTACTGTGTATAAACCATGAATACACTTAGCTACAGATAATCACATACACTTCCAAATGAAAATATTACAGTGAATGCAAAGGAACCATATCTGAAAATATGCAATCCATTTTATTTATGGTGAAACTCGAATCATCGGTTCATCACTGCAGTCTCATATGCCCTACTTCATGTGATTGCATATTACGTTTGATCTTTATGTAATTGTTAAAAATCTGATGAGTATGCTTCTCTTGGTCTGTGTAGCTGACTGTGCAGGATCTGCCAGAAGTACCCAATGCAACTCCTGAAGAGGAAGAGAAGTTGGAGTTACCTGATGTTCCGACCAAGCCTCCCGTTGCTTCAACTGTTTCTGCTGATGATGTTGAGGAGGTTTCTGAAAAGAGAAAAGGTATATAGTTTTGAGACGTTGCATTTTTCCATTTTATTTTTCTCCTGATAAATGTTGTTTAGGGCTTTTTGGCAAAATAAAATTCCCTTTGTATTTCATTCCTAGCCTTTTGGACTATATGTTTCCCATTTTAAACTGTTGATCCACTGGCTGTTCTATGACAGTTATGGAAGAGCCGTTGCCAGCTTAGCCACAGAAAGACCTCGGGCCAACCATGGAGTGCAAATTGGTGAAAGTACCCCTTGTTGATTAATTTGGTATATGAATCTCAGTGGTGTATATCCAGGACCGTTTTATTGATATTTTTTTGGTCATGTATAGTGTTGTTGTGTACAATATCGTAAAATCTGATTCCAGCTATTCAGCCTGAAAGGAAGAAAAAAAATCAGCTGTCTGACTCTTCGTTGTGTACAGATTTGCATCTAATTAATTTAACTTGCATCTGCAATTTGGGAACTAAGTCTTGACGTACATTACCTTCGGTTTCATATTTCATGTTTAACTTCCAATTTATTTGATGCAGTATAGAGAATCTATCTACTAGTAGTTTTTATTTTTCTGTCTAGTATCTATTGAAGCTTGATCGTTATCAAGCGGATGAAAAACTATTGCTCAAGCTACCTATCTGAAGTGTCCTGAATCTTTGATAATAAAACGATTCAAGTTAGTCAACAGCTCAAGGAAAGGGGAGATGGTCTGTGATCGACTGTCGAACGCAGGACAAAGCCTTAGGACGCGCAACTGAGTACCAATTGTGCTTTGCCATCTTCCTCTATTGGACTCAACATACAATGTTGCATTACATGAAGTACTCTAAGTTAGGTTAGTTATTGCATAACTACTCCTTATTCCTAAGCTGAGAGCTCCCAACTTAAATAACATGGAGTACATGACTAGCTAATAATTGAGCCATATTTGTCCTAATTAAATAGTTGAGCCATCTAACATGAGTACATGCCTTTTTTTTTTGTTTTTTTTTTTTGAAAGTTGCTACATTTGATTTTTAGAGGTTGTACATATTACTAATATTTAGCTAATCGGCTTCGGTTTGTATTCCATTGAAAAGTTAAGAAATGTATAATTTGATTAACCTAACTTATGTTTATTGAGTAGAGGTGATCATGGGTCGYGTCGGGCTTAGCATGCAAAATAAATKTCTTTAATCGGGTTGGGTTGCTTCAGGCCCAAATTTGTTGTGCAAACTCCGGAAGATTGTGGCGCGCCTTTTCGAACCTGACRCAAAAATTAAGTAGAATGCATGTTATTTGATCGCCCAAGCCCACATCAAAGTTGAAAAAAAATCGAGTTGGATCTGATCGAAAATTTATCACCCAAAACCCACAAGTTTTCAGGTCATGTCAGCTAAGCCCACTAGTCGAGCTATGTTTGATCAGCTTTAGAACTTAATATTACTACACAACACGACCTGAATAAAGAGGGTTGGTTATACTATTTGATATTTCCAAGTTGAATTTATGGACAAGAAACAAACTTGAATTGAAATGATCCGAAAATTATAAAACCTAAAAAAAACCAAAAAAAATATTACATTACATGGGCTAAAAAATGCAGGCCCAAAAAATAATAAATAAAAAATAAAATGAAAAATAACCCACAAGATTGAAACACAAAGCCAGGTAAAACGCATAAACGTTAGCGCCGTTTCAACCATCTTCTTCCTCTCGAAGTTTTCTTTTCTTTCTTTCTCACAAAAATTCATCATAAATTCGACAATCTTACAAATTCAAGAATTGTTGATTGAGACGATTGTTCTGACAACCATTTTTAGGTAAATTTCGTTTTAATTTGCATAAGATTGAGGTATTTTTCAAGTYTTTATGTGTTTAAATTTCGACTAATTCTACTCATTTCGGAGTAATTGCTTGCTTTTGTTCGATTAATCGTTTCTAGAAATTTGCATGTTGAATCTAGTAATTTTGATAATTTGTACTTTGCGTATTTTTGCGCCTCCTAATACTTCTCGATTCATTGAATTAGGGTTTTTTTTATTAATTTCATTTCCCAGATTTCTTCAAAACTTCTAACCCTTTATTTTTTTGCTCAATGCTTTGATTTGTTTAATTTCGACAAAATCATGCATCCGAAGAGATACCCCAGTGAATTTCCTACTGAGGAGTATTGCTATTTTCTATCTTCTTTTTTTTTTAATTTGTTGATTTTATGTTTGTTGTTGTATTTTGTTTTGTATGCAATCATTAGTTTGACAGTGTATTTTTTTGGAGTGTTTAGATTTAATTTTTTATTATGCTTGTTTTATGAGTAATTCGAGCTGTTGCTACATATGAATTCTCATGCGAAAATTAACTGGATGGAATATGAATCTTGGGCCTCAGCTCAAGACTGTTACATCTGGTCTTTCAAATTACTGAACAAAGTCCAATTTTCTTTTCAGATAGTTGTTTTATATGAATACTCATCATAGTTGGGTGTTGTTATTTGTTGATTGTAGAATTGAAAATACAAATATTCCATATATAATCTGGATGTTCTCTTTGTCATTTCCAATTGCACCAATTACCATTTTATCCCACAAGAAAAGAAGAAGAAGAAGGATTGTATTCGAAGATCCTTATTGATGAACCTCGTGTAAGTTTGGCTGAGGAGAAACTCTAAAAAAACTTTTCATTGTTGTGACCATGTCTTACAGATATGGTTGAATTTTTCAGTGTGTCTTTTCTAGATGCTAACTATCTGAATATATCATTGCTGTGCCGCAAATGTTCTGACGGCGACTTAGTACGAACCCTACTCACATTGCAGGCTTGAAGAAAAGAAGAAAACCGTAAGAGAGTTTTGTGAACGATACTTACTTTACAGAGTTCTATATCGTCAGATATAAGTTTCTAATCGAAAGCTAAATCTTTTAGCAAGTCGAAAGTAAATCTTTCACGATTGAACTCTGAGGCTTCGGGAGAGAAGATGATAAGAGTTACCAACGCTCCTCTAAAAATCTTATCCTTCAGTCCGCGATATGTGAAAAGGTTTCCTACCTCATTCTCCTGTGCATTAGCGTTACAAGGGTATTCTCTCTATCTACCTACCTTCAATGAGTTTTTCAATCTATGTTCTTGCCATTATTTCTCAACTCGCTAGGAGATGAAGAAGATGGTGATGGGATACTTTTGCAGGCAGAACAGCCACGATACCCTTGGGAAGGAAGTGACAGAGACTATACATATGAGGAGGTTTGTTCTGTTTCTCTAGCTAGAATGTCTTGTTGGCATCTATATGATGTTTGTTAGATCAGCACGTAAATGATGTACCTATTCTTGTATGCTGAAGGATGATGTATCAAGTGTCTATCCATCAGTAATTTCATTGATAGTGTTTTCAGTAAATCTGAGTTGTGAATTTTACTGTGACACTCTTTCCCTTCCCAAGGAGATTTGAGAAGGATAAGCTGTATATCTTGTACTCATAAGTCACTCTGGTGGCTCCGTGGCACTGAATATTGTAAATTGATTTATGATAGAGGCTTTGACTTTTGTTGTTGTGTTTTTCTTGTCACATAAGTGTTACCTTCTTACTCCTTAAAAGACCAGTAAGAAACTAAAATTGATATACTGGGCAATTAGTAATTTTCAGATTATTTTTTTTTATTGGTTTCTTATAGGCTTATAGCTATGTTGGTTGTTTGACATGGTAGGAATTTATTTTTGGGCTGAAATGTGGACAACACCAAGGCTTTGTTTTTGTTTCTTGTGTTTGCCTCTTCATTTTCTTTTGAATAAATTTTTTTCACTCCATACTCACAGGATACACGTCGCTTTCTTTGCCTGCTCTGACTTGCATTCAGAGTTATTATTTTCCTTTATATTGTGATTGCTGATGGTTGTTAGGTTTTGTTGTTTGATGTGATTATCTTTTTTGTGTTGTGCAGCTTCTTGGAAGAGTTTTTAACATTCTTCGTGAGAACAACCCTGAACTTGCTGGTGATAGGCGTCGTACAGTTATGAGACCCCCACAAGTGTTGCGTGAAGGCACAAAGAAGACTGTTTTRGTGAACTTCATGGATCTTTGCAAGACGTAAGTCTTTATTATCTTATTATTTATTTCTCTCCGAAATTCTTGTTCACCTTGTTCAATCACAAAGATACAAGCATGTGGCCATTTAACAAAACCATTGGAAAGGTTTTTATGGCCTTATTGATCGTTCAAGTCCTAGCCAATGCTTAGGGCTTGACAATGTAAGGATGGGAGCTTAGGCCGAGGTTGAGTATAACTAAATAAGAGTATAGGGTTCCCCGTTTTTTTTTGTTCTTTCTTGTTGGTTGCAAGGACTTACAAGAGTTACAACCTAGAAATAAATTTAAATAAATTACATTTCTATAGTACTTGAATGCACTTTAAAAGTTAAAACATTATAAATTTATAACATTGATTAAAGTATTGTTGAATGAAGTACAAAGGTTAAAGGACTTGTCTTTACTATGATTTGATTCGGCACAACACCAGGCTCTGTTAAGCTGTAAGTTTAACTGGAATCAAGCTGAATATTTACTGAGCAAACAATGCTTGCCAAKAAGGCTTAGTTTGGTTTTAGTTCTAGATAGATAGACAATTGCAAAGTATAATATTTCCCCCTCATTTCATTCTTTCATTTTGGATCATTCTCATGCATTTCTTGTCTTGATGAATCTTGGTTTTTCATGCTGTGTTGTCGTTGCACCTGCTACTTTATCTTTCTCATGATTAGATTCTCATGGTTTAGCACATCGTGTTTGGCTTCTCTCTCTCTCTTTTTCCCCAGAATGCATAGGCAACCAGAACATGTTATGACCTTTTTACTAGCGGAAATGGGAACAAGTGGATCTCTAGATGGGCAGCAGAGGTTGGTGGTGAAGGGAAGATTTGCACCGAAGAATTTTGAAGGAATTTTGAGGAGATATGTCAGTAAGTACCTACTCTTTGTTATTACTCCAACTCAATTGATGAGTATTGATCCAGAGATTTGGGGCAAGTCCTATATTTGGTATTAGTATTGAACTCAACTGTATTTACGACTGCAGTTTTATGCATTAGTTTTTGTATATTATGATCGTGGCTCTGTGCATCTTCCTGAATTTTAGATATATTAATGTTTTTTTGGGGGGATACAGCTATACCTATTAAAATCCTTAAATCTTAGTTTCTGTAACTTCCCCTTTTCTGCCCTTCCACCCTCCATTCTTCCTTTTATGATAATTTCAAAACAAACATTTTTACAGGATTCTTTGTACTTCCCCTATCCTTTCTAAAGCATACATGTTTCTATTTTTCTCAGTTTCTAAGCCTAGTGATTCTTTGTGCAGATGAGTATGTTATTTGCAATGGTTGTAAGAGCTCAGACACCATACTTTCGAAGGAAAATCGACTTTTCTTCCTCAGATGTGAACAGGTTAGTCCTTTGTTGGAAAAACTTCTTTATTTGAGGTGTCATCTATTTAAGTTTGTGCATGATAATACTATTATTAATATTTGAGCCTTTATCCAAGAAAACTTGGTGTTGCATGCCCATGAGATTACGAAAAGTGCCATTGAATGTGATATATGAAAGGCCAATGATGACTAGTGGTATTTTTGAGAAACTTATAACGTGCCCATGAAAACAACTTTATCCGAGTTCTGAGGCCTCATCCCATCCTTTTGTGTTGTAGAAGCTTTGTCATGGAAGGTGTTGAATTTTGCTGTATAAGTTTACCAATATAAATTGATGTGGTGCCTGTCCACAAGCTCACTAAATTCTTTTTTCCGGTTCTCCCCCTTAAGTGATTATCATATATAGTTATTGGTTTCCTCTTTCACAACTGGTTTTATTTTTCTAGCCTAGCCTTTTTGTTTTTGTTTCAATTAAATAAATAAATAAAAAGTGAACGTATTAATGTGTTCTTATTGAGATGTTATATGAATGGCCGGTGATGACTAGTGGTATTTTTGAGCACTTATAATGTGCCCATGAAAACAACTTTATCCGAGTTCTGAGGCCTCCCTGCCTTGTGTGTTCTTGAACCATCATCATGGGAACTGTTATATTCTCCATGTAGGGGAATAGGGATATGTAAGCTATGTATTGCTTGTCCTCTAGCCAACTAAATTCCCTTGCCCGTCCTTAATGTGTGAGAAATATTGCCTTCCAATTTCAGGATTGCGGATTGCTTTTACCTTTCTAGGCCTAATCTGTCTTGTCGTTTGAATGATCTTCTCCATATTGACATAAGGCGGCCACTGAAATGACTGTGGTATTTCATGCACATGCAATGTCCCCATGAAAACATCTCTTTATCGAGTTCTGAGGCCTCATTCCACCTTTGTGTGCTCTTGAATCATCACACAAGCAATGTTTTTCTCCGGGCTTCCTTACAAGAATGTCTATCGTAAATCTTGACCTTTTGATGTTGGACCATAAGAGTCAAGATGCTTATTTATATTGCACAATTAAAAACCTTGCTTTGTAGGAGGGTTTACATGTTTTCAGGTCACTTGGGTTTCCCCCCTATGTACTTTGCTAATTGCTCACTCTGTATTTCCATTGTGTCTATAACGGCATGTCAAAAGCGGAAAATTCTTTCTTGAGTCGTGATTGACGCGTCAGGTCTTAAGGAAGTGAACGTGTTTCTCCATATTTTGTGTTAACGTTAGTGTGTTTTCTCCAGAATAAGAGTAGAACCTTGTAATCCTATGGCTTTAGGTATTTTTTCAACGAAGACTATTCGATTCCGTTTCTGCTGTTATATAAAGAAGAGAGAAAACTTGTGAATCTTAGTTTGATGGATTTTCACAGGATAGATGTGATACTTGGTTTGATGTAGATAACCATTGCTTTTGTTTCGCACCGTTTCTCTTGTGCTGTTTGATGCAATTGTCAATTATACCTCTTAACTTTCGCAGTTTCTAGATTTTGACACGTAATTACTTGCTCATACTCACACGTAGAGTGACCGTATATAATCGTTATGAATTTATATGCTATTGATCATTCATAATCTTCGCTTGTTTTTTGAGATTTCGAGCGTGTGAAGTGACGTACGAGGCCGAAACAAATGCTTGATTGGTGTGTAACTAGTAACAGGGTGGGTTCAAGTGAAGTCATCTGCAATTACGTTATTACGCAGAAAACGACACGACATTCAAACAAACTCTAGGTATCAATGAACTTTGTATTGAACTTGACTTCCATTCATTAAACTTACCGCCAAATTAGACTTCCTTATTAATACTTGGACGCTCTTGTCATTGTTTTTATAAGGAGTATTACTATACTATACCACGCATGCACGATACTTTACAATATGCTTTGAAATAGATATGTTAAAATTATTATAGCGATTGATTAACACGCATTTTGTCAATCCAAAGTCGTATTATTAACTTTTATTTATGCAAACAAACAAAGATTGCAATGATTTGTTTTTGTTTTCGAAAAATGCTGCAACCTTCTGAGGGAGAGGGAGTTTTAAAGAAATGATCATCACAAATTGTGAGGAATCGTTGATATTATTTTAATCTCAGTCCTGATATTATTAGGTGTTTTTCTTTTTGAACCGTTTTTTAAGTTGTTACCTTCATTTTAGGATTCTTGAATCCACTTTTTTTTTTCATCGTTTTATTACTAAATACCCCTACCAATCCACTTTTACCAATCATTACATGTTACTTCATACTAAGGCTGTAACGAGCCGAGCCGAACGGCCTTGCTAGCTGCTCGAGCTCAGTAGACTTATTGAAGGCTCGGCTCTGAGCTCGAGTTTCGTCGAGCCTCAAAGTTAGAGCTCGAGCTCGAGCTCGTTTAGTCGACATTTGAGCTCGGCTCGAGGCTGAGCTCACTAAAGGTCGTATAAGGCTCGACTCGGGCTCATTAAAGGATCGTTTAAAGGGCCGAGCTCGTTTAAGGGCTTGAGCTCATTTAGCTTGATTAAACTTGTTTTTTTTTTATGGTTTGGAAATTCTAAATCTTCAAGTTCAAACTTTCAATATCAAATACTAACATCCACAAAGTATTAGTATAATAATTCTTATCATGCCTTTGTGGTATGTGATACTGGCTATAGATGACTCCTGTATATAATTAGTCCAAATATGATAATATTAAGATTCTCTCATTACATAGTAGTTCAGTATTATATCACTTCATATTACTGTGACAATAAAATATTGCAGAACAATATGGTTTATGATGCCAAGTAAATAGTGTGAGTGATCTGGGTATATATAGGTCTTGTCTATATTCTTACATTATACATATTTTATTATTTTAAAATTTAAATATATCAAATAATTATATAATTTATAATAAATAAATAAATCGAGCCAGCTCGCGAGTTTTCGAGCCGAGCCTAACATAGCTCGTGTATCGYCTCGTTTATTTTCGAGCCGAACTCGAGCTCGAGCCGAGCCGCGACGAGCCGAGCTTTGACCGAGCTTTGATCGAGCCGAGCTCGAGCAGCTCGCGAGCCGGCTCAGCTCATTAACAGCCCTACTTCATACCCAATTTTTAATATTTGTGATTTTACTAATGTAATATGTTCACAACAATCTAAGATCGAGGTGAGTATAAAAATCATATATCCACACACATTGTACGCGATTTAGTATATATATATATATTTTTCCCGAGCGATTCGATGTTTTTAGTCTATATAGCTTGTTGGAGTTATAACAAGAAGGCAAAGGCCTTGTACCTAATACGGTATTCATTCATGGTTCAAATGAATCCAGCAATTCCACAACATGTGTGGCTTAGTTGAGAGAGCCAAACCAACCCCTCCTTTCTCAAATATTAAATAACAAATAATCTAAATCCCCACAATAGTAACCATATATATAACCTACCATATTTGATATGTCACTCCTCTCACAATCTTCCAACATAAATTCTCTCACTTCCACCTCATTTTTTACACCTTATAACCTCCTTAACCCAAAAAAAAACACACACACACACAACATAAAACATGGGTTCTAAAGGGGAGTTTGAAGAGCCCCTCTTGCCACCCCAACCCATCCTCCCTTCGCACCCGCACCCCGAGGAGGCGAGCGCGGCCCTCGAGGAGACGTTAATGAGCCGAGACACTCCGTTTCTACGCCGCTTGTGGCTAGCCACGTGGATAGAAATGACTTACTTGGTCCCACTTGCGGGMCCCGCCATAGTGGTGTARTTGCTCAACAACGTCATTTCGATGTCCACTCAAATATTCTGCGGTCACCTCGGGAATCTTGAACTAGCCGCCACTTCTCTCGGCAACAACGGTGTCCAACTCCTGGCTTACGGTCTCATGGTATGTTTTTTTGTTGTTTTTCTTTTCCTAATKCTATTCAGTGCTTTAATCCTCTTAATCTGGCACTTGTGTCGCGTGTCCGATTGTCTGACTCGGCTAAATTATGAAAAAGTTCCATGATTCAAGCCTAAAATGAAGTATTCAGTTATTCGCTATTTATGTCCAAGTGTCGAGGATCTGAGGAGGTAAATAGTCCGGTAAACCATACATTTAATTCAATGTTTATTTTGTTGATATTAAAACCGTTTTCAAGTGAGGTTCWMCGGTAGTTCACGTGGTTAAAGTTTTCCCCAGTTTTAAGGATCAATTTTCATTCTCGCTCAAAAAACCGTTTTCAAATGTTGATTGCACATCCTTTTTCATGTTTTTATTGAAAATTAAATAAGTGGTGAGTCATGTTTGTTGGCACGATTGCTACGTTAGACGCAATGTATAAGGTGTCTAATTGTCTATTGTCAAATGGTGATTTTGGTGAACTCTTAAAAATCTTTTTTTTTAATTAATTAGTCACAATGATAGTATAACTGACGTTTGAGTCTTAAAATTCGAACATATAATATATTGTACAAATGCAAATGACGTCTTTTAAAATCATTAAAGTCATTTTTTATTAGTGTCATAAATTGTTGTATTTATTGGTCAATGATGATGGTTGCTAGTATTTCCAAGTAAAGTAACAATTGTGATTGAGTACCACTAGCAAACTAGTAATCTAATTTAAACCCAAATCATAAAGATTCCTCCATATTTTATTAAACATTAATCAAACAAGAATTTTGATACTCCAACCTTTATTACGTGTTAGTAAAACGATTTTTCTAACGAGGGCTATCAAAAGCAATGTTGACCTCAAAATCAAATGGAAAGAAATTGACAAAATTAAAGAAAAATCGAAGGAAAATTCTACAAAATTTGTGAAATATATCCCCGATTAACTTAAATCCTTTTATGTTGATTTATTACTTTATGTCATTCATTTAATTTCCTTTTCTAGCCATTTTGCTTCCTTTCCTTTTCAAAATAATAAAAATAAAATTCGGACAAAGATGTCTAGGACCAGAGTGGTTACGTGGCTAATAATAAAAGAAAATAGAAATACGTAATTGTTAAAAGGATTTTTATTTTTTTTATTTACTTTCAGAGAATAATAAGGTTCGGAATGAGAATTGATCGCAGAATTGACAATTGAGCTATCATTCACTCTTATTACCAAGTAGGATTAATAATTGAGTTATTTCTAAATTAAATATCTGAGATTGGTGTGAAAGTTTCCTTTGAAAAGAACTACTCCTTTAAATAAGGAGAACAACAAAACTTGGATTTTACAAACAATATAAAGTTTGTTTGTTGGTTTGTAGTTGCATGATGAATCATGGTCTGAGTTTAGGTAAATATACTTATCAAGTAATAGTGGTCAAGTGGGTTAAAAAACTAAAAATTTATGTTAACGATTGAACAAATGGACTAATCAAAGTTTCGCAAATATATGACGATTAATTTTACTCCTCCGTAATATTATTTTCGCAACATTTGATTTTCACGTATTTTGAAGAAGAGAATTTTTTTGGATAGGGAGGAAGAGATTTAACCTAATAAACGATCAAATTAATCAAAATAATTTCAACACAATAAACATATCATCTTATTCTTCATTACATTAAATTATTTTGATTAATTTATCATTTACTAAATTAAATCTCTTTCTCAAAATACGTGAAAAATCAAATGTTGCGAGAATTATGTTACTCAGAGAGTACTTTTTTTACATTTCGAGTTTAGTAAAAATAAAGTAAAAGAACAGACTTTGGAAGTGAAACTTATAAATAGCGGAAAATGAATTTGCCACCTTCTAAGCTATACCGTTCCAGTGAAAATGATTAATGTTACCGTTCATGTAAGAGGGATGAAACGTGAAAATCGTTTAGGGAGTGCGGAAATCATTACCTTAGCGGTGTGGACCGATGTTAGAGTCAAGAGAGAAGGGGTTTTGGTTGGTGGGCTGCTGCTATTATGTGCTGTGTAATTTGACAGCATTAGACTATAAACAATGATATAACACTTCTACAAATATTACTTAAACAATGTTTTTTTATAATATACTGCAACTACTCCATTTGTATTTCTTTAATTCCCTTCTTTAATTTTAAAGATATACTGTGTTTTTATTTAGGACAATGTTATGTGTAGCTCATAAATTATGTATAAGAATTATATACTTCCATAATGGTAAAAATTTGTGAATTTATGGTTAAATCACACTCAAATCGAGAGTGAGGGATAACTCAAGTGATTAAAGACCTTAAAAGCTTTCCTCTCGATTTTAGGAGGTCTTAGATTTTCCGCTCTTGTGGCTCTCTTAGCAACAAATTTTTACCTTCTAATTCATAACCTTTAGAGTTATGTTTAACATTTTTCTTTATTATTCATTTTGATCCATGAATATTGATCTTTTAAGTTATAGTAGCCAATACTCAATAGTCATACTTACATTATAGTTATTATTACTAAAGTATACACAGTTAGTGACTCTAAAGTTGATTTTTCCTTGATGTAAAGTTGATTTAACATTTATTTAACTTACCCTAAAAAAATTAAGGTGAGAAAATTACTACAGTTAAGGAAAATGCTCCGTCTTACTATTACGGAATACTTTTTACACTGACCTTTACTGCCACTAGTTTCGTTCTTTGGCTAAAAAGTAAAACATTTTCTTGAAAATGATTTTCTTTCATTTTCATTTTCAATAGAAAACTACGAAGTACTTTTCTCCCATCTCTTGTACATTCATCTCGTTACCTATGTGGGCTTCATTTTCTCTAATATCCATCTTATTTTGATATACAAACGATACAATCATACAACCAAAAAAAATTATTTTCATTCAATCATTTTACATTTAAAACGTTTTAGTCCCTTTTTAATGGAGGTGAAAAAGGACAAAATCTCCTCTGCTAAAATTTACCACTAACTTTATGTCATCAAAGAGGTTTTTGTCAGTTTGTCTGGATGGCTGCCACAAAGACTTGTCAATAATTGGCAAACCACGTGAGTAATCACGTGAGTTGATTTGAAGGTTTCTAGGTCAATATTTACATATCTATTAGACTATTATAATCCGTTTCTCTTAGGTTTGGTTCTTTGGATTGAACCGAATAGAATGAAATTGAAATAAACTAAAATGAATTGTTTATTAGAGAAAAAAAATTTAAGAAATTGAACTAAGTATCATGAAATTAAGTCCGAAGAAATTAAGGCGTAAGTGTCACCAATTAATTTAGTGGTCACGTGTAAAACATAATTTGATTTAGCCAATTAGGGAGTATCATTTGCTTTGTTATTTGGGAGGAAGTTGGGAATGGTATCATATTAATGCCACATTAATTGTTAATTGTTAATCTAATCTTGACATCAATTCCAATAGAAATTATATATATATATATATATCAATTGATTACTTCACGTTTTTTCTAATTGCTATATTTAATCAGTTGTAGTACACAATTAGGAAGCTTGGTGAGGGATGGTATTGGTCTAGTACAATGTGGCATGTGCATTAGGAAAGCATTATTATTAGAGGAACTTAAAGAAGATACTCACGCTTTGAGATTGAAAAACGGAGGAAGTATTTTTTTTTTTGTTCCTTTTGAAGTATGAATCTATCCATTTGTGCTAGAATTGAGTTCTAAAATGATTTGACATCCAATCAAAGATTTTTTATTTTGTTTGTTCAAATATTCAAATGTATAGGGTACGGTGTTACATCGAATTTAAAATCTTTATTAGTTAACTACAATGTCTAAGTAGGACGGAGGATCTGCAATGGTAAACTACAATAGCTTATACCTTAACTTACCGTGTTAGTTTTTTAAGCGAATAGACTTTTGAGCTACAACATCCTTTGCATGATATCTATCATATCGACTATTGGTTATTGAACATGTAGTGAATATATGCACAACAATGTATGATATGATGTATGTGTTTCTAACTCACATATATGTTGTGAATGTGTGCACAATGTAGCTTGGGATGGGAAGTGCAGTTGAAACGCTGTGTGGGCAAGCATACGGTGCTAATAAATACGATATGCTCGGAGTATATATGCAGCGATCAGCAGTCCTCTTAACGGCCACTGGAATTCCGTTAATGGTTGTGTACTTATTCTCTAAGGACATACTGTTGCTATTAGGAGAACCGGAAAACATAGCCTCAGCAGCCGCGATTTTCATCTATGGTTTAATCCCACAAATATTCGCGTATGCTCTCAATTTTCCTATACAAAAGTTCCTACAAGCACAGAGTGTGGTGTTCCCTAGCGCATACATTTCAGCTGCAGCCCTCGCGATCCACATTGGACTAACATGGGTCGTGGTTTATAAGCTTAGTTGGGGCCTTCTTGGGGCCGGTCTGGTGTTGAGTTTTTCGTGGTGGATCATAGTCGTGCTTCAATTTGTGTACATATTGTTGAGCCCGAGGTTTAAGTACACATGGACTGGACTGAGTATGAGCGCGTTTAGTGGGCTATGGAGTTTTTTCCAGCTGTCTGCTGCCTCGGCCGTGATGCTGTGCTTGGAGACTTGGTATTTCCAGATATTGGTGCTGATTGCTGGCTTGCTTGATAATGCTCAGATTGCCTTAGACTCGCTTTCAGTCAGGTAACACAATTTTCTGTACTGTACTCATGTTTTCGTCACATAARTGTCATTGGCATTCAACATTGGTGGTATGTACAATTAGGTGACTAACAATCAAAGTGACACAAACTTTAAAGAGATCTTACATGTTATCTTCAATTATTATCGAATTATAGCGAAGTTACTAGTCATTGTCACACATGGACTACGAATATGGGCGAAGATCATCAAAGAAATAAGTAGTATGTTATCTGAATAATTGACTTGCAATTATTTTGCTTTCCCACCATTGTTGTTAGTATGCTATTGTGTGGATAGAATTGATCAACAACGAAAGGAAGATACGTAACGAGACTTGAGTCCATACACTGTGTCTGTAAAATATATGTGCACTAGACACTAGTCCCATTCTTCATTTTCGTCTAGCATTAATTTCAATACCATGACAAATAAGTGGGCACCCTTCAATTTCCATACCAAAATAAGCGAGATCAAACCCCACTAGTGTCAATTTGAAATTGTGACTTCCCCGTACACCCATTGCTTTCAAGATGCTTTGCCTGCAAAGCCGTTTACCTAAGAGAGGTTTCGATATAGTATGACACTTTGTGTTATGTTGTTATGTGACGTTTCAATATTATGTGACACTTTGTTATGTTGTTATGTAATGTTTCAATGTGAATTTCGCAATTGGTTAAGAATTTAACAGAGTTAAAACGAAAACAATTACAAGCAATATGTAAACGAAATGTACAAGAGTTGTGACTTTGTGAGTATGTTTGCAGCATGACTATATCAGGGTGGGTGTTCATGATCTCGGTTGGATTCAACGCGGCTGCAAGGTTAGTAATTGGATATAGAGTACGAGTACATCATATATTCATATTGGTTTCGAAAAAAGAATTATCACTAACTACATTAATGTACAATGTTGATGTTCTAATAATGTTTATTTTATTTATTTTGCAGTGTAAGAGTGAGCAATGAGCTAGGAGCAGGGCACCCCAAATCAGCATCATTTTCAGTAGTAGCAGTGACAGCACTTTCATTCTTGATCGCCCTAGTCGCTTCTATCCTTGTGCTCATATTCCGTTATGAGCTTAGCTACATCTTCACTGGTGGCACCGAAGTATCCGAAGCTGTTGCTGAACTCTCCCCCTTCCTTGCCCTCTCTATCCTTCTCAACGGAATCCAACCTGTTTTATCAGGTAACGGAAACTAATTACATGTTTTGTGATCGACCCTAATTCTGTGACATCTTTACACAGTATGCAGCAATACGACMAAATGGATCATTTTTCGTAACAATAATGTATACCGTGCAATGGATCATCTGCTAATTTTAATTTATCGGTTGATTGAAGGGGTGGCGGTTGGATGTGGATGGCAATCCTTTGTTGCTTACGTAAATGTGGCATGTTATTATGTGATCGGAATACCCGTTGGAGTTCTTCTTGGATTTTACTTCAAGCTCGGCGTTAAGGTAAATCTTTAAACTTTTAGCTGTCACTTTTAATTTATACTTCCTCCGTTTCTTATCGTGGGCAACAATTGTTTACGTCAAAGCAACTAACGCGAGACAAGCTGTTACGARTTTACGAGTMATTTATTTTTCTTATTGTCGCGTAATGGTAGGGAATATGGGGCGGTATGCTTGGAGGAACAATCATGCAAACTGCAATTCTGCTCTGGGTCACATTCAGAACAGATTGGCAAAAAGAGGTACAATGTTATACAATAAACTTCAACTTAATTATGGAGAACTTATTTCCGCACTCCAATTTAGCGACTGTCAACTTATGACTTACACATTCAAGATAAACGGACCATCATTTTCACCGTCTTTATGATCTGCAATAAGTAGGACCACTGTGATAATGTAGCTTCTGAAAATGTCACAATGTCATAAACATTAAAAATGTACACATTTGCTGCGCAATTAATTAGGTGGTGAACAGTGACAAACAGAARGGGATCTTTATCTTAAATGTGGGATTTGGAGTTGTTCAGTCACAAGTCGCAACCATTCAGTAGTGRCATACTTAGCTTCTGTTTGCATGCACATGAATATGTTTGTTTTAGTTCAGAATGAGGATTGAAGGGATCCAATCCCGATTCCTGAGTCTTAGGTACCGCCTCCCAAAACATTCAACCAACTAAGATAGTTGACATGCACAGTATACGGAATATGTTTTTTTAACAATTTCGAGAGTAGTAATATGTGGACTTGTTGTATCCTCTAGTTATTGGAATGATTGGATCCTGCTAGATTAATCTTGGTTCATGACAGTTCAAGGGTGGGAGTAATTCTTTCTACTCCGTTCTTGAATTCGATTTTATCGTTTTTTCTTCCAGGAAGATGTAAGTTAGTAGTTGTACATGCTTATCAGAAGAACCATTGTGAAGATGGTTGAAAACTACTCACTTCGGCTGCTGAATTCTATTTTTGCAGGTAGAAAACGCTGCGAAACGGCTAGATAAATGGGGAGAAATAAAGGAGCCTTTGCTAAACAAGCTTACTTAAAATCCGATTATTGGTTAATGCGGTGAAAATGGACAAGTAAAATCATTTGTCATCCACATCGCTGACAACGCTAGGCCACGCGAACCCATGTAAGTTTATGCGCAGCTTTCGCCTCGCTCTGGAGTAGTAGATGCACATATACATGTGTGGAAGATGCATGTAATAATAGCGACTCTATCATTATCACAGAAGAAATTTTTTGAGGGCGTTATATATATATACGAAAATTTTAGAGTTGTTGTAAATTAAGACTGCATTGGTATAGTTAGCTAATCATAGGTGGTTTGTGAATTTTGCAGGCTGAACTTTCATCTAATTTGATTATTTAATAACATGTTAGAAGATTACGTGCAAACCACTATGATATTATGGTACGGCTCTTGAATTTTACAACCCATTTCACTCACTAATTAATATTTAACGAACCTTGATCGAGTGTATGTATTTACATCAATAAACTGGGTAGAATTTTCGTGGAAAAATGATACAGGTCCGAATTGAATTCGTTTTGGCKGAAAACAAAGATTAGTCCACGAAAAATAGATTTTCAAACGAATTTTTGAGAAATGGCCAATAACTTTACCCTTAATTCTAATGYTCATATGATGAAGCCACGCAAAATTTGAGGTGCAATGTGCAAATGACAACATTTGAAGTGATTTTCGTTGGCTACTTTGTTTATCGTCTCACTGCTAGTTGAAGAAACACGTTGTAGTGGGACTTGGGAAGTTATACTTATTTTTTGGAGTTGAAATTTGGCAAGGGTCAATCATATGCGACCCTTAACCCGTGGAAAAAACTTTGGAGATATTTTAAACGATTGARAAAACGACGATTCCAATGGTCCATTTTCGAAGTTTATAATCTACGTTTTTCAACCTTAAATTATCGTTTCYGTGATCCGGCTCGGGTTTTCTCATAATTTCTCACAAACCTTAAGGGTGATTAAGGATGGCTAATCGCCAAGTTTCGACATCAAATGACGAGTGTTGTGCCTCCCACATGCATTACGACGTTTTGTCATTTTCGTCGTTTGCGGCCTTCAAAATTCCATCATATATCGTAGTTTTGACCCCAAAATTTGTGGACATTGTTATATGGTTGTGGGAAGTAGGAAGCAATTGTAGACTTTTCAGCCATTTCGATGGAAATTGGTCCAGAAACTTTATTTTCGRGATGCATAATCCACATTTTTCAGCCTAGCTAAAATCATCGTTTCGATGACCCAACTCAATTTTGTCCAGAATTTCCCCCACACCTTTAGGGTGATGAGTGATGACTCCTCACCAATTATCAGCCTCAAATGAGGAGTGTTGTGCCTTCCACACGCGTGTCGATGTTTTGTCGCTTTTCGTCATTTATGGCCTTCAAAACCCCATCATATATCCTAATTTTGGCCCCAAATTTTGCGTGTCCTCGTTATATTGTTTTGGGAATCAATTGTAGACTTTTTGGTCATTTCGACGGAAATCGGTTCGGAGACCTCATTTTCATGATGAATAATCTARGCASTTTTCGGTGATTCGATTCGGTTTTGCCTTGATTTTTTCCCACATCTTAATGGCTCCGATCCTCGCCAAGTTTTAGCRTCAAATGACGAGTGTTGTGCCTCCCATYCGCATTTCGACGTTGTGAATGATCCATTTCATCTTAGCCCACCGTCTCATCATTGTGGATGATCATTCCCAAGACAACTTCAATTCAATCTCAATTATCAAACCTATCAAATCCAAATTCAAATCTCAARTCACAAAAAAWGTGACCTTTTTGGGATTGCATCTGCACCTGAATMGCTGAATGTGTTTAATTTGCATGGTTGTCAAATTAAACACTTCTTTKGTTGTCAWACCTAAATGTGTTTTCAAACTCAATTTCAAATTTGTATGGCTGTTAAACACTTCTTTAATTGTCAAACCTGAAGCACTGTTAAAGACTGTTCAATTTCAAGCTCAAGGTCAAGCTAGAGGAACAAGGAGCTTCCAAAAGCTATTACACCCACAAGTGCAGGTAAAACTAACATTTTTTTGTAGGTACCAATCACTTTGACTACTATCTTACGAGACTCACATCTCTACAAACACAAGGCACATAGCCAAAAGGCTAAGGGTTGAATCATGAGAAGCGGTTAATTAACCACCGAAAGTCATTGTTTAAACAAGTTAAGTCGAACTAGTGCTTTAAGATTGGGTTGTCACAAAACTAGGAATTTCATCTATAATTAAGATTAAACGAGATAACTTACATAAAAGGGTCTAGGGCAATGGCTACACTTCTCAAATTCACCAAAGAATTACAACAAACAAGGAGGAAATGACTTAAGTTCGTATCAAACTATGGAACATCACCTAAGACACCTAACTACTCTCTCGAGCCAGAAGGGTTGCTTAGTTCATGGATTCTAACCTATTTCCATGGTTACAATTTACGAAATCCAAGCACGAAAACCAAATTCACGGTGACAACAATGTTCCCTTGACTAAAAAATACTATTTTCATGGCCTTTTAGTCAAGCAAGTTCAACGGAACCTACAACCTAACTTCATCTTTCGATTCTTCATTATGGAGACTAATTATTAGTACTTGTGGTGATCAATCACAAGAACTAGCATAAAAATCCCTTAAACAAGGCTAATTAACACCAACAAGAATCAAAACCTATCCCACAAATAATTAGTAATTCATGACAAAATGAGGGTTTCACTAAACCCTAGACTTTAACTACTCACAATCCATAAATAATTCCATAAACAACAATTTAGAGTRCAGAATATTTAAAATTAAAGGCTAAAGATAACAATAATCAACAATTTATACTAGAAATAAACTACTAACAACATTCAAATACCCACAATTGATTAAATGGAAGAACAAGGAAAGCAGATGAGAGAGAAAGTTGCTTGAAACTTCAATGGTGAATAAAAATGGAGGAAATGCTTCTACATTGCTTCAAACTAGTGTATTAAACTAGATATTACTATACAAGTAAATTTGAGAGAAAATGGAGTTCTAAGCTAAAACTAAGAGAAAAGCCCTTTAAATGGAGGGTCCCAAAAAAATGGCTCCCAAGGGGTATATATATGACCCCCTAAAATAGAAGAAAATATATGTAAAAGAGTCGAAGAAAGTAGGGCAACACYGACGTCTTGATCAACACAGTAGCAAGCATAATGTAGCAAAATCGCYGACTAATAGTGACACAAACGTGTTGCAAGTAGAATGTTGAAATAAGCTTTCACCTCCAAGTAGAATTAACTCAATCATACGTGGATGGTATACCAGTATGGTAAATAGTTTCCAATTTGAAGCATATTTAAATTTAGAACTAAATAACATTATTTTGGAAAATAAATTCTCATAGTATAAGACTAGCCTTTTATATGCACGCAATGCGTGCGATTTTTTTATACGTAATACTTGTTCTAGAATCGTTTGTTAATTTAAACTTTATAATACATGTGTGAACTTGTTAGGGTGATAAGTAGTAAAAATAATGTGATTCCTTAAAAAACAGAGTGCGCTAACAGACTAATTGCTCCATATGTATTCAACTAACTTGGTGAAATAGTAGTGCTGGCAATTTAGAGTCATATATTCGGTTGTTTTAGAAAACAGAATTTGCTTTCAACCTGATAACCTCTCAATATTTTGTTGAACTTCTTCCTATCGATTGCACTCGAACATTATTTAAAAAACATTACTTGCATCTATATTAAGAATGACTATCTATTATTTTTACTTCACATATAAATTCAATAAGTTTATTTCTTTCTATAAATTCAATTTTCTCTATCTAAAATCCGGATTTAAAAGTATCTCATTATATTAAGGCAAGGGGGAAGCTATGTGTCCCCCCTATGAATCGTTAGCAATACTACCCTTAATTAATTAATCTTTAAAATTAATTCAATCACATCTTACAATGAAACTTTAAACTCTTAACATGCATGCAATTATTAGGATAATTTTGAATAGTTTTTAACTAAAGACAATTAGTCCATTCATTTATCAATTCAATTATCACCTTATTTGTCATTAATTTTTTCAAATTACAATTAGTGCTAAAAAATATCAACGTTAATTAACACTTAAATCGTTTCGTATCATATGTCCAATCAAAAATACAATGATCTAGACCAATATTAACAGCAATAATCTCCTACTAAATAAGTGAGGGACAATGTTCCCCATTTAAATTCTCTTTATTACTTTTATGTATCAATTATTCTACACAACAAACCTTAAGTTATTCAATACAAATGTAATTTGACCATTTCATAACTTTCTTTTCAATCAATTAAGCGCTTAATTGAATTATCCAATATATGAGTCAAAACTAATATATCAATCTTTTCTTAGTAACTTCTTCTTGATTGATTCAAACAATCAATCTTACATTCCAATAATTGAATTAATTAATATCTAAATTTTATCAATTTTTCAATTTATAATCATTGATTGTAATGAGTTTATAATACCAAAAATCATTATACACCTTCTACCATTAACTTCAATCACTCTTCTTCATCATTCTTCTCAATCTTAGCAACAGTTAAAAGACATTTTACAAACTTCAGTTTTAGAAATTCATGATCATTAATGAGCGTGTTTACCTTATTCTTAGATCCATCTATTTATGTCTTCCAATTTTGTAGTCTTTTTAAGTTTAAATGAGAATATTCAATTTTATAATATTCTGCCTCGTACTAAAAGATTTTCATCATCATTCGGTCCAATCTTGTTATCATTTTTTCTTTGTTATTTTTTTCGTAAATCTTATTTTACCGATATATTGGATTTCTATTCTATATAATTAATATTGTTTCTAATTATATTAACGTATTTACTTAAGTTTTGTGAGAAACATATTGATCATCATCCGCCAAATTAATATAAACAATCACACGATGAACACTTAAAAAAAAACCATCTAAACTATTGTATAAGGAAAACATACTAAATTTATAATTATTTATTTCTTCTACATGCACGCACGTCTACGTCGCGTGCAAAAATACTAGTATAACAAGAAAGAAAGTTCATTAGCAATTTAAAAAATCAATATACTCGGTAAAATCAATTGGTCGGTATTTATCAATATGGATTTAATCAATATGCTCAGTATTTATCTAAGTACTTACCTTTTAGCAAGTTCAATAAAAAAATTTAAAAAAAATCAACAAACATTGTCATACCGCTATTTCATCCTTTCACTAATTTTTTTTCGAACTGGATTCATTCACTGATCTTACTATTCACTGATTTCACTCTCATAAACTCCACATACCACACACCAAACACGTATACACATTTTTATTTCATTCTCTTTCAAGTTTCACGCCATTTTATTCATGAAATTCTAGTCTACATCCCAAAAAACCAAAATCGATAAATTCTAGACCTCTTGCTCAGTATTAATTCAATCTTCGAATGGTATTTTCAATCTTCAATAATCTTCCAAAACACAATTTGGTGAGTTATAAAATGGAGTTTGTTTTTAGTCTTCGATCTCCGCATTATTTAAAAAGATCTAGTGTTTCAAGATTATGTTGAATTTTCGAACTTTTTTCAAGATTACAGTCTCGCTATTTTATTTACTGAATTATTTTTTAGAATGTAGATCCATTTTTTCATTTTTTATTTCTTCTAAAAAGGTTGGAAAGGATTTTTATGTAAAGTATTTCAAAATAAAAACATTTTTATTTCAAGAAAAACTCCATTTATAAATGCTATTAAACGGTTAAAAAAGAAAAAAAATCACTTTTTTAGGAAAAAAATCGCATATACAGCCGTATATTTTTAATACAATAGAAATTATATTTTTTATCAAGATATTTTTTTCCTCAACTGTAATTACAATTCCAGTAATTTAGGGAAAAGAGGGATTTTGGTGTAGCTACGCCTATGTTCATCTATACCATATAACAATTAAGAATTTTTTTCAACAAAACTATTTTATACATACTTACATGAATACATGTACCTTGTTAGAGTGCTCTCCAAAGAAGTCATCAATGGAGGCTGGTGGTACTTCGATAATTGCTATTTGATTAGTTTTAGTTTGTAATTTGTAATTTGTAATTTGATTTAAGGTTTTTGGTGTAACTTATTTTAGTTTCTATGCTATTGTGATGGRTATTACAGTTTTGATTTTAGTTGACTTTCTTCTATCAATATGTCACTTATATTGAGTAAGTTTTGTATACAATAAAGACAAACTTTTATATGCAACATGCCACACCAAATTTTATGGTGTGGCCAAGGATATAATTGTAAAAATACCTTTCTAAAACTGTATAAAAGTATTAAACCCTAACCTCTCTCTCATTTCTCACGCCTCTCATTCTCCCTTCATGCTTTCTCTCTCCTCAATCTCRCTCCCTCTGCCTTCAACACTCATCTTCTTCCTTCAACCACCTTTTTCCCTCTTTTCTACTCTTCCTCGTCTTCATTCTATTGTGCTCGGAAACACCATTGTTGTCACCCTGCTCGCGAAATCACGCCTGTTTTCCGACAAATCGCCACCGTATATCGACAATGRTATCGRCGAGCTCTACGAGGAGTTCCAATCTGAAAATCGCGACGAAATTCCTGTTTCGCTCAAAGAAGACAACCTTCAAATCAACCTTAAAGGCTTGCATTCAAATCAACTGAAATGAAGAAGCCTTTGATATGTGACATTGCGGCAGTAGGTGCATTTGCTAACACATGCAGTAGGTGAACTTGCCAACACATGCTTTGCAATGATTTTGTGTTATTAATTTGTGTTCTGAATTATTCTGTTGCATTGCGTTGATTTTGTTCAACCTCCGACATCGATTTTCTAATCTTAATCCTTTCATAAAAGTAGTACATATAATTCGTAAAAGTAGTTCTTATAATTCAGAAAAGTAATTCGTAAAAGTAGGTCTTATAATTCAGAAAA
>SNQN01000798.1:66690-97866 GCA_008642245.1 Bassia scoparia | reverse complement strand
CAAAGTGTATAGACCTCGTTTAAGTTGATAAGCGTAAGTGAGAATCTCGCAATTTTAAGCTTTATATGTGGATGGTACCCAGCTAAAGCAGACTGAAAATAAAAGTTATTTGACAACTAAATGACAAAAATATTCATGGTAGACGATGTCAAAATTTTGCCACAAGTCTTGCTATTTTCGGTCGTTGTGTTGATTGCAACCATTTGCCTTGTTAAGGATTTTGATCAAAGTTTTGTAGTTGTAGATGCTGAGATCACTCGTCACCATCAGGTTTTCTTACATAAGAATGCTTCACTGTCTAGTAGTTTAAAGGGTATTGTCATGTCGTGTGTACACAAGGTGCAAGATGTGCCGGGGCGGTGTAGTTGTGTTTTGATATTTTCTTGGACATGTTGGGATGCTGAATGCTGTCATCAATCTCCAAGGCGGGTTTGGTGCGACAAGGCGAAATTATTGAGTATTCTGGGAATCTGACGATTCGTAGGGAAGGTTGCAAATTATATACTTATGTAGACGGAGCTTCTATTACGTTGGTTCACAAACATGTTAGAATAAATAATATTAGAAGTAATGGTTATATAAGTGGAATATATGAATAGGTAAGAATGGAATGTATTAGAAGCACGATAAGTGTTATCTTGTTATCGGATAGAAATGGTAAATAGAAACATAATTATCATCAAACAGTAATTAATCGATATGATTCAACTAAGTTCATTTCTATATTACTGAGACGAGTGAGTATTCGATTATCACTGGTTTAATTTGTTAGTAGGAGACTGACGTGATATGTGAAAAATCTAGTATTCTTGAAATGAAAGCTTGTAGAGGAATAGATATTATATAATTAAAAATACGATGAAAAGTGATCGTGTAGAGCTAAAAAAAATTGATATCATTCTCGAGGACATAGAATATACATTATAGATTTGCTATAATCATAGACTAAGAATCTTTGATATCTAAGCTGATATCATGGAGGAGCAACGAAACTTAAAGAGTCTTTCAAAAAACAAATTACCCAACAAAAGATTATTATTTTTTTGGCACCTGATGAGAGAAGAAATATGTTGTTTGCTGTTTTTTTTTAGAGCAGAAGAAGAAATGAAAAATGGTTTAAGTGCACATGAAGAAATGGAATTAAAAGGAGCAAAAACCACTCAAAAGTCTCACACAAAACTAGCCAAGGGAAGGAAGAGTGGGGGGTTACTGTTGCTGAATTTTAAAGAGGAGAAAATGAAAGATTTGGGTTGACTCAAGAGCTTATTCAATTTGCAAAAAGGATTAAAAGCAATGATTTAACTAGATACAAAAACTCTAATTAAACAACAATCTAATTGTCATTAAAGTCGGTCAAATTATCAACTTAAGCCATAAACAATATAGGCACCACAATTCAAATAGCACTAAAAAATAAGCAAAGCTAACAATATAGTAAATGACAAAGATAATAACCAATAACAACAACAACAATCAATCAATCAAAGCTTAATCATAGTGGGGTGGGCTAACATGAACAAATGTGATTATTCCGGGAGGTCATTCACGTAATTTTCTCCTCCACTCCTCCGATCAAGATGCATTGCACTTCTCAACGAGTCAGATCCAACAACAACACAACAAACATATAATAATAATAGTATATTATTAAAATAATAAAAAAACGAAATAATAATAAAGTAGAATAACTGAGAATTAAGCTGTCTTAGAGAAAAATTATAGAAAGAGGGCGCAAGATGAAATTATGCATGGAGAAAATTCGGGGTATTACAATAGAGGTCACTGGTCAGTTACTAACAAGAAAAACCATCCCACTTTCCAAAATCAACGCATAAGAGTATACACAACTAATGGTATTAGATTGATATATATTATATATACTGCAATACTAGAAAGGAATTTCTATACTATCTGACTCTATATACTCTCATATAATATTGTTTGGATCTGTGTATATGTATGGCTTAAAAAAATTTGGCAATGAAATCTTCACTACCTGCAAAGGAGGCAAGCTATAGGAAATGAGATCATAAGTGAGGCAAAAGTGGGCATTGTAACAAAGGAGTAACATGAAAGTTAAATTGTAACATGCAAAGCTGAAATCTAAGAGAACCTATATACTTGAAACCTTTGTCATCTTCCCGGACCCTAGATTTTTATTTATAATTGCTTTCTTATTGCCTTGAGCAGAATAATAGAACATAGAATGTATAGCCATGAATATCTATTTAGGAGAAAGATTATCTAATTTTCATTTAGAGAGGTAAGGGGGGTGAGGAAGTAGAAACTCACAATAGATATAGAGAGGTGGAAAGATGTAACCTTATTCTCCAAGCATGGGTTAAGAAGTTCAGCTTCCCAACTATGCATCTGTACTGCTCTGGATCACTATAAGAGTCTGCTCCTTCTGAAAAAAGTTTCAAGTCAACTGGCAAGGGAGTCTTTTGCTGACTTTGTAACATTGAATCACAGCTTTCTAGTAACTCTTTAGTGAACTTCTTTTGACTGAGAATAATGCTGATTGTACTCTAGAGACTTCAATCCCTAGGAAGTAACTGAGCTCACCAAATTTTAATAACTGGAAAGTTTGATGCAAATGATTCTTTAAATCATTTCAAAACATCAGTATTTGTGTCCAGTTAAGATGATATCATCTACATAACTGCAGCTATGTAAATGTCGAGCCATCTCTCATGATAAAAAGAGATAATCATTCTTACGCTGAACAAAACCTTTCTTTTGCAATTCTGAGTTCAGCCTGGCAAACACTGTCTACTTGCCTGTTTTAAACCATAAAGGGATTTTAGCAGCCGCAGACTTTTTTTCAGGATTAGGTATACCCTGAGGCATCTCTCATATAGACTTCTTCTTCTAAGTTCATTGAAAGGCATTATTGATGTCCAATTGGAACAAGGGCCAATTCTGTCCTGCAGCCACTGCAACAAGCACCTTATTGTAGCCATTTTCACAACAGGTGAAAAGGTTTCCTGATAGTCAACCCCATATTTTGAGTAAATCCTTTGCAACCAATGGCTTTATATCTTTCAACTGTGCCATCCTTCTTGAGCTTTACTTTGAAAACCCATTTGCATCCTATTGTCTTTTTACCTTTGGTAGATAGTCACCTCCCATGTATATTGTTTGCAAGGCTTTTATTTCTGCATTCATTGCATTCACCATTCTTTTTTCTGTGAAGCTTCAAAGTAAGTTGCTGGTTCAACTATTGTACTGCTTTACAATGAAAGTCTTACAGGATGATGGAATTTCTTCAAAAGTAACAATGTTGCACAGTGAGATGAGGGTGACTTGACTGTACAAACATAGTCAATCATCCAGGAAGGCTGTTTAACTGGTCTGGTTGAATGTCTTTCTGGAATGGGGATGGATGTTGTGTTTGAGGTACTTGTGTTTTGTGGTGGAAGTGTCTGAATTTTTGAGGTAAAGGTTGAGGGGCAAGGGTTTCTGTATTGTTATCAGATCTATGTCCTGTATCATCAATGTGAAAAATATCAAGCATGTCAAATGTGGTGTCAAAGGTAAAAGGAGTGGATGCATGTAGAAAATAGGGTTAGGTATGGTTTTGGGGTCTGTGTTGAGGTGAAAGGGAATGTTTCTCATGAAAGTTACATCCTAAAACAATGATTTTATTGTTTTCTAGATCAAGTAATTTATAACCTTTCTGACCAGTAGGATAGCCTATCATAACACAAGGCTTGGACCTGCCTATCAAATTTTGATCTATTTATTTCAGAGTAGATGTAAAGCACAGGAAACCAAACACCTCAAATGATCAACATAAGCGCTTTTCTTTATACAACCTCTCAAATGGTGTGCTGTAATCAATGCTGCTAAGAGGCATTCTATTTATCAATGAGTAGCTGTCAACAAGAATTCCCCCAAAATTTATTGGAGACCTTGGACTGGAAGTACAATCTCTAGCGCAGTCTCCAACAAGTGTCTATGCTTTCTTTCACAACACCATTCTGTTGGGGAGTATCTGAACAGTTTGTGTGTAGAAATACCAACTTAATGATATACAGACAAAATTCTTCCTTCACAGAGTTCTTTGCATTGTCACTTCTCAAACATTTGACAGTTGTACTAAACTGAGTTTGAATAAAATAATCAAGATTCAGAATATCAAAACTGTCAGTTTTATTCTTCATTAAGAAAAGTCCAAGTATGCCTAGACAGATCATCAACTACAGTAAGAATAGGACAACCATCATGTGTTTTGACCTTATATGGCCCCAAGTATCTACATGAATAAGATCAACACTTTATTACTCTTATACTAGAAATGGGAAAGGTTTCTAGTCTGCTTTCCCTGGTAGAAAACTCCAGTCACAAGCCAGAACAACAAAACAGTAAATAATCAAGGGGTCTAAAATCCTAAAAGACCACAACTACTTATAAAAAAAAAAAAAAAATAAAAAAATGGCAAGCACACTCTATCAATCAATCATACCTTATTCCCATAGTGGAGGTCGACTAACACGAACCAAAAGTTATTATTCCGTAAGTGGGGTTGGGGTTGCAAGCACAACTGCTAAAATTAAATAGGAGATAAAGGAGCCGATGGTAACTATTTTAATGAATCGAATCTTGTTTTAAGATAAATACTTCCAGTGGTAAAGAAATTTCAATAGTTGAGTAAGAAATTTGACGCTTATGAAACCAACTACCAAGAAAAACAGATATTAGAGGAATAGAGGTCGAAAATTGAAGTGTTTAAACATTCTCAATCTCCAGCTATAGTAAGTGGTACAGCAAACTTCTACAGCAGCTTGTTATCATATGTGCAACCTACCGTATATAATGGTATATGAGGTTATATGGAAAAAACAGAAACAATTTGCACTAAACAAGATATAATAAAATAAATAAAAATTACTGATCAATTTTATGCAATGACAGACAGCATCGGGTGAAAGGTAAATTTATCATATACGAGACTCTTCATATTAATCACGATTCGAATAAAATAAGTGTAAAACCATAAAGACATCAAGCATTAAGTAATTCTATCTAAGTCAAGAATGGTATTCATATAGTCATTCATATGTAACAAAGAAAAACATGAACAAAATTTCAGTGAATGTTAATAACATACCACTTCCAGAGTATCAGCCACAGAAGTTCATTAATTATATTCAGTCAATTGCAACACAACGAAGGATGGTTAGCCAATTAGATTCACTCGGAAAGGATGTTAATAGAACACAATCTATCCAAGAAATGGTCTCCATGATTGTCAACGAAATACTACATCTTGGCAGGTAGCAGGAGTGCAGATCCTTGAAATTTGTTCTGAAGCCAGACGATTCACACAATAAACTCTGATCACTACCACAAAGCTGCAGAAGCAAATTGTGCATTAAGTGTTATGCAGGTAAAACATATGAATGAAGCACGCAGCTGCAAAATTATCTTGTAAAAAAGATACTCGTTATTTGTCCAATACATAACTTTGAGAGGTTTGTCCTTAGTAGTAAGGAAACATCATACAAGGACAATTAACAGGACAACAAAAAAACATTTGAACTGGGATCAAACATATTAATACTATGTTTGGACAACAAGGAGGAAGGAAAGGAAGGGGAGGGGAAGGAACTCATTAAAGAAGAGGGAAAATGGATCCTCCCTTCCTTCCCAAAACCTTTACCAAACAATAGAAATCGTCCCCTCCATTTCTCTCCCTTTTTTTTTTTCTTTCCAAATTTGTAACCAAACATAGGGTAATGTTGAGATCTGGCCTCTGATATTAAAAAAGGAAAATGCCAAAACTATCTCAGATGTCAAGCGAACATAAATATTTTTAAAATTTTCATTAAATTGAAGTCATGACTAATGACACTTCCACATTCCAAAATTCAAAGACTCTAAATTGTAATGTAGAATGCATAAGCAAATCAAGAAGCTTCACAAAGAAACCAAGAGTATCACAAAATCACTTGAAGCATAATAAATAACTGAAATATGAAATAGGAAAACAGATACAATGAATAAAATGCCTGGCATTCAATCTTTACCAACCGACTTCACTTAATCAAGAGCAATGCAACTGACACTGGGAACTTCTTTAAGACTCTATTCGATCAGGAGATATCACCTGAGCACACTTTCCACTGGCAGCAGTCTAAATGAAAGGAAACGCGGTTGTATAAATCAATTCAGTCACAAAATAATGAGATAAGTGAATCCATGAAAAGGGCAAAACACTTGTGTATTCAAGCATCTTCCTGCATGAGTAACAAAAATTTCATCATGCCCCATATTCTTGCTGTACGTCCTCTGAACAGTTATGTCTGAAACCCAAAAACAGCATTGAAGTACAATAATCAAGCCTTGATAGCCTTAAAAGCAAGGAGTTGCCATTTTTCCATGGATATTGTTTACACATTCCCACTCTATAGAAACTCTGATGCCTTCAGGCAACCAATATGATACAAGGCTTTCCTCACCAATGGATCCGTAATTCATTGGGAATAAGAAAGATTTTTAAAAAATAATTGTAGAATGTAACAGTCAAATGAACTAACAATAATAATAAATAAATAAATAAAAACAGAACAATGAATGTTGCTTCATATGGTTCAAAACTAGGATACATTAAAAGTCAAATTGCACAAGAAAAATAGGCTCTTGAGACTGTGATTGATATATATACAGGAGGCTCACTAGGAAAACAGCAAACATGAAAACTTACAACAAGTTTGTTTTGTAAACAGAGCTGAGAAGTGAGGGACTGATGGTGCCAGCCACAGTTTGGTGGGAGAAGTTGCCTCCAAAGTAAACAGCACAGTAAAAGAAGATGAATATTTCTCCATGAAAGTTAGATGGTGGAAATGAGGAATCCAGTAGAGTATCAGGCAACGAAGAAAGTTCACCGCGAGAACCTGAAAGATTAAGAAGAATGAAGCAGTGGAAGTTAGGCAGTAGCACTAAAATAAAGGAGCAACCAAAAAAAGGTGATAAGTGGAATTTACATCGTCAAAGATGTGCTGAGCAAATTGGAGATGGAATGCTGTCTTCATCAAGATAGAGAAATTGTCAGTTCCTTAAGCCTGAGCAGCGGCATAGGATTGGTTTCAGCCTCAACAACCTTGAAAGCAGCAGTTTTAGCAGCTTCTTCTAAGGACTCACCACTTGGAGTAGCAGGTGGGAGATGATGTTGAGGAGTTATCTTTGCGATTGGGTTGAGTTGGTGTGAACGGGGTTGTTCTTTAGCCGGTAGAGTTGTAAACCTGGAGCATCAAAGCAAGCATACACTTACACGGATGAATAATAATAAGAGAATAATTAATGAAGAGAAAGGGGTGAACACCTTGTGGAGTTTGTCCTGGTGAGCGATCTTCTCAACCTAGCACCAAGGGTTTTCTGAAATTGGGAGGAACTCAGTCCTTTGTCGATAAAGGAGACAATGGAAGAGATGTCCAGGCCAGTAGGAGATTCAGAGAGGGCTTGGAAGATGAAGTCGTTGTACCTGGGCCCGTTTTTGGGATCGGGCAAGTCCTCCAGGTTGTTGTTGTTGTTGTTGTTGTGTATGTGAGAAGAAGAAGCCTGAACAGCAGGGGCAGCAGGAGGAGTAGGCTCATCAGCAGCAGTAAAGGAATAGGTGCAGAATCAGAGGAAGGAGGCTTGGGGGGCTGGGAGTCCTTAATTTATCCGGGAGCCTCTGGACGCAGCACTCATGTCCTCCATTTGTCCTGAACCAACAATTTACAGTAAATTAAATTACAATTACATAAACAATAGGAGCATACTTAGTAGGGAGTTATATTAAATCAATTGGTGAATTCCATCCAAATAAACTACTTGAGGTCAATGTTGGAGCGCGAATGGAGGAAGACATTGAAGTCAGGATCCTCTGGACAGCTTCCATTTACCCGGACCGTGCTTCGCCACCCTGCCGCAGAGCTCCTCTCCTCTTCCGATGTACTTCTGCTTCGGGTTCCCATCCCACCACCGCAACAACCACTCCGCACCTCTCCTTCCTTTTCTTCTCTTCTTTCCTTCGCTCCTCCTTCCCTGAATCCCTATTAACGGCAATGCGTTTAAAAAAAACGGAGTATAACATTTTTTAGCATGGAGAAGACTAATTAAGCTTAATACTCATCTCTAAGCTTCTTCCCAGAAAAACAGAAGGCATATATGAGCCAAACAAGAGTATGATTATCATACAATGGACATACAGGAAGCAAGATGCAGATAAATGAGCAACGGGACTAAACAAAAGTATCACAAAGCGGATTTCCAATAATCGGATTCAAGAACATATGCATAAACTTATAAATTAACCAATAAAGACTAAAATTTTCAAACAAATCCTCAGCATAACATACATAATATATGTACATAACAGCATAGCCTAGTAACATTGCACAAGATCATAGTAAACTCATTAAACATGATGATAAACAACAGTAAGACATCAATTTCGTTTTGATTATGATAAGGGACATAACTCAAAAATTCGAATTTGCCCAAAACGTGTAGCCCTAATTCCAATTAACCCTAGAGAATTGAACAATGTATAGCCATTTCAGATAAATTCATTAAAAAATAAAATCAAAAACATTCATCCAAAATAATTCCCAAAATTTCAGGACCAAATAATTCAGACATAAATCCCATAATATACAAAAATACCACGAAAAATTAATCACCAAAAAAATACAGAAAGACCCTTAATTCAGAATTCATCATGAACCATTCAGATTTAAATAACAAAAAATCAGAATAGTTTAATGTTTCAAACAAACCTTTGAATATAAATTGAGAAAGGAAAGAGAGAGAAGCAAACCTGGAATGTCGAGTAGTGGGGGTAATGGCGAGAAGCGATTCCAATGGAGATGCGGTGATGTGAGAGTTCGGTGGTTTTGCAGCGAGAAGCGTCGGTATATGAGTTAAGGTGAGAAGAGTATAGACTATAGACTATGTGGTCTATGGAGCAAGGAAAAGAACTAAAGAAGTCAAGTGTCTATACATGTAAGAGGGGAGGTCGCGGCGATGTCCCTTGAATTACCATTTACTTTTAGGTAAATTTTACTTCAATTAATTGTATTTTAATTTCCAATCTAAGTCATTTTGTATTTTAATTTCCAATCTCAAGTCATTTCAAAAAATTTGACAAAAGTAACATATCTAATAATAATCCAGTTCATCAAGGAAAACAATGCACAAATGAAAAAATAATTTATTGTACAGCAGCTTTTCTGTGCACCAGCCACACTAACTATTATGTGTGCGGACAATCTGTACAACTTAAAAAAACTAATAGCACAACTAAAAAGGCCACAAAAAGAGGCACACACAAACCTAATAATTATTCCTAATAAACACAGTAAAATTTCTGTCTCCTTCTCCAATCTGTCGTTTCTCTCTCCTTTCACTCTCTTCTTCTCTACGGCAATCTGCAATCTGTATCCTTTATCCAGCAATCTGTACCGTAAATATCGAAAAAAATGAAAAAACAAAAAAACAATCAAATGAAAAGTAGAACTACTTTTACGAAAAATAAGAACTACTTTACGAAATAACACAATACTTCTCTGAATTATAAGAACTACTCTTCTGAATGTATGAACTACTTTTATGAAATATAGCAACTACTTGAATGAAATATCACATTACTTTATTGAATTATAAGAACTACTTGAATATTGAACTACTTTATGAATATATGAACTACTTTTATGATTTATATGACTACTTTTATGAATATATGAACTACTTTTATGAAATATGTGAACTACTTTTATGAAATATATGAACTACTTTATGAAATATATGAACTACTTTTATGAATTATATGAAACTACTTTTATGAATTATATGAACTATTTTATGAATATATGAACTCTATTTATGAATTATGAACTACTTATGAATATATGAATATCTTTTCTGAATTATAAGAAGTACTTTTTAACGAATTATATGAACTACTTTATGAAATATATAAATATTTTATGAAATATTACAAATATGATTCTGAATTATAAGATACTTTTACAATTTTACAAAATAATATGACTACTTATATGAAATAAACGAACTACTTTTATGCAATATATAAACTACTTTATGTAAAATATTAACACATTAAAATAATAAAACACTTTTATTATATACAAATTATTTTGTGAGACAGATTGCAGATTGCCGTAGAGAGAAGCAGAAGATTGAAGAAGGAGAGAGAAACGACAGATTGGAGAAGGAGACAGAAATTTTACTGTGTTTATTAGGAATAATTATTAGGTTTTGGTGTGGCCTCTTTTTGTGGCCTTTTGTAGTTGTGCTATTTAGTTTTTTTAAGTTGTACAGATTGTCAGCCACACATAATAGTTAGTGTGGCTGGTTGCACAGAAAAGCTGCTGTACAATAAATTATTTTTTCATTTGTGCATTGGTTTTCCTTGATTGCAACTGTTGATTATTAGATGATGTTACTTTTGTCAAATTTTTTGAAATGACTRGAGATTGGAAATTAAAATACAAATGACTTGAGATTGGAAATTAAAATACAATTAATTGAAGTAATAACATTTTATGCAATTTACCTAAAAGGYGTAAAGTGGTAATTTCAAGGGACATCGCCGCGACCTCCCTCCTTACATGTATGGACACTTGACTTCTTTAGTTCTTTTCCTTGCTCCATAGACCATAGTCTATACTCTTCTCACCTTAACTCATATACCGACGCTTCTCGCTGCAAAACCACCGAACTCTCACATCACCGCATCTCCATTGGAATCGCTTCTCGCCATTACCCCCCACTACTCGACATTCCAGGTTTGCTTCTCTCTCTTTCCTTTTCTCAATTATTATTTCAAAGGTTTGTTTGAAACATTAAACTATTCTGATTTTTTCATCTAGATGTGTATAAGAGACAGAAACTATTCTGATTTTTTTTTTGTTAATTTAAATCTGAATGGTTTCATGATGAATTCTGAATTAAGGGTCTTTTCTGTATTTTTTTGGTGATTAATTTTTCGGTGGTATTTTTGTTATATTATGGGATTTATGTCTGAATTATTTGGTCCTGAATTTTTGGGAATTATTTTTGGATGAATGTTTCTGATTTTATTTTTTTAATGAAATTTATCTGAATTATGGGCTATACATTGTTCAATTTTCTAGGGTTAATTGGAATTAGGGCTACACGTTTTGGGCAAATTCGAATTTTTGAGTTTATGTCCCTTATCATAATCAAAACGAAATTGATGTCTTACTGTTGTTTATCATCATGTTTAATGAGTTTTACTATGATCTTGTGCAATGTTACTAGGCTATGCTGTTATGTACATATATGTATGTATGTTATGCTGAGGATTTGTTTGAAAAGTTTTAGTCTTTATTGGTTAATGTTATAAGTATTATGCATATGTTCTTGAATCCGATTATTYGGAAATCCGCTTGTTGATACTTTTGGGTTTAGTCCRGTTGGTCCATTTGATGCTGCATCTTGCTTCCTGTATGTCCATTGGTATGATAATCATACTCTTGTTTGGCTCATTAGATGCCTTCTGTTTTTCTGGAAGAAGCTTAGAGATGAGTATTAAGCTTAATTAGTCTTCTCCATGCTAAAAAATGTTATGTACTCCGTTTTTTTTTAAAGCGATTGCCGTTTAATAGGGATTCAGGGAAGGAGGGAGCGAGCGAAAGGAAGAGAAAGAAAAGGAAGGAGAGGTGCGGAGGTGGTTGTTGCGGTGGGTGGGGGATGGGGAACCCGAAGCAGAAGTGGACATCGGAAGAGGAAGAGGCTCTGCGGGCAGGGGTGGCGAAGCACGGTCCGGGTAAATGGAAGCTGATCCAGAAGGATCCTGACTTCAATGTCTTCCTCCATTCGCGCTCCAACATTGACCTCAAGGTAGGTTTGGATTGGATGGAATTCACCAATTGATTTAATATAACTCCCTACTAAGTATGTCTCTATTGTTTATGTAATTGTAATTGTAATTTTACTGTAAATTGTTGTGTTCAGGACAAATGGAGGAACATGAGTGCTGCCGTCCAAGGAGGCTCCCGGGATAAATTAAGGACTCCCAGGCCCCCCAAGCCTACTCTTCCTCTTGATTCTGCACCTATTCCTTTACCTGCTGCTGATGAGCCTACTCCTCCTGCTGCTGCCCCTGCTGTTCAGGCTTCTGCTTCCAATAACAACAACAACAACAACAACAACAACCTGGAGGACTTGCCCGATCCCAAAAACGGGCCCAGGTACAACGACTTCATCTTCCAAGCCCTCTCTGAATCTCCTACTGGCCTGGACATCTCTTCCATTGTCTCCTTTATCGAGCAAAGGACTGAGGTTCCTCCCAATTTCAGAAAACCCTTGGGTGCTAGGTTGAGAAGACTCGTCCACCAGGACAAACTCCACAAGGTGTTCACCCTTTCTCTCTATTAATTATTCTCTTATTATTATTCATCTTGGTAAGTGTATGCTTGCTTTGATGCTCCAGGTTGACAACCTCTACCGGCTAAAGAACAACCCCGTTCACACCAACTCAGCCAATCGCAAAGATAACTCCTCCAAACATCATCTCCCACCTGTCTACTCCAAGGCTGGTGAGTCCTTAGAAGAAGCTGCTAAAACTGCTGCTTTCAAGGTTGTTGAGGCTGAAACCAAGTCCTATGCCGCTGCTCAGGCTGTTAAGGAGGCTGACAATTTCTCTATCTTGGCTGAAGAAGCAGATTCCATCCTCCAATTTGCTCAGCACATCTTTGACCGATGTAAACTTCCACTTATCCACCTTTTTTTTGGTTGCTCCTTTTATTTTAGTGCTACTGCCTAACTTCCACTGCTTCATTCTTTCTTAATCTRTCAGGTTCTCGCGGTGAACTTGTTCTTGTTGCCTGATACTCTACTGGATTCCTCATTTCCATCCAATCTAACTTTCATGGGAAATATGTCATCTTCTTTTACTGTGCTGTTTACTTTGGAGGCAACTTCCTCCCACCAAAACTGTGGCTGGCACCATCAGTCCCTCACTTCTCAGCTCTGTTTACAAAACAAACTTGTTGTAATGTTTCATGTTTGCTGTTTTCCTAGTGAGCCTGCCTGTATATATATCAATCACAGTCTCAAGAGCCTTATTTTTCTTGTGCAATTTGACTTTTAATGTTATCCTAGTTTTGAACCATATGAAGCAACATTCATTGTTCTTGTTTTTATTTATTTATTTATTATTATTGTTAGTTCATTTGACTGTTACATTCTACAATTATTTTTTTAAAAATCTTTCTTATTCCCAATGAATTACGGATCCATTGGTGAGGAAAGCTCTGTATCATATTGGTTGGCCTGAAGGGACGATCAGAGTTTTCTATAGAGTGGGAATGTGTAAACAATATCCATGGAAAAATGGACAACTCCTTGCTTTTAAGGCTATCAAGGCTTGATTATTGTACTTCAATGCTGTTTTTTTGGGTTTCAGAGCATAACTGGTTCAGAGGACGGTACAGCAAGAATATGGGGCATGATGAAATTTTTTGTTACTCATGCAGGAAGATGCTTGAATACACAAGTGTTTTGCCCTTTTCATGGATTCACTTATCTCATTATTTTGTGACTGAATTGAGTTTATACAACCGGCGTTTCCTGGTTTCATTTAGACTGCTGCAGTGGAAAGTGTGCTCAGGTGATATCTCCTGATCGAGATAAGAGTCTTAAAGAAGTTCCCAGTGTCAGTTGCATTGCTCTTGATGCAAGTGAGAGTCGGTTGGTAAAGATTGGAATGCCAGGCATTTTATTCATTGTATCTGTTTTTCCTATTTCATATTTCAGTTATTTATGTTATGCTTCAAGTGATTTTGTGATACTCTTGGTTTCTTTGTGAATGCTTCTTGATTTGTCTATGCATCTCTACATTACAATTTAGAGTCTTTGAATTTTGGACTGTGGAAGTGTCATTAGTCATGACTTCAATTTAATGAAAATTTTAAAAATATTTTATGTTCGTGTGACATCTGAGATAGTTTTGGCATTTTTTCCTTTTTTTAATATCAGAGGGCCAGAGCTCAACATTACCCTATGTTTGGTTACAAGATTTGGAAAAGAAAAAAAAAAAGGGGAGAGAAATGGAGGGGGACGATTTCTATTGTTTGGGTAAAGGTTTTGGGGAAGGAGAGGGAGGGATCCATTTTCCCTCTTTCTTTAATGAGTTCCTTTCCCCCTCCCCTTCCTTTCCTTCCTCCTTTGTTGTCCAAACATAGTATTAATATGTTTGACTCCAGTTCAAATGTTTTTTTGTTGTCCTGTTAATTGRCCTTGTATGATGTTTCCTTACTACTAAGGACAAACCTCTCAAAGTTATGGTATTTGGACAAATAAACGAGTATCTTTTTTTACAAGATAATTTTGCAGCTGCGTGCTTCATTCATATGTTTACCTGCATAACACTTAATGCACAATTTGCTTCTGCAGGCTTGTGGTAGTGATCAGAGTTTATTGTGTGGAATCGTCTGGCTTCAGAACAAATTTCAAGGATCTGCACTCCTGCTACCTGCCAAGATGTAGTATTCGTTGACAATCATGTAAGACCATTTCTTTGATAATGATTGTGTGTCTTACTAACCATCCTTTCCGAGTTGAATCTAATTGGCTAACCATCCTTCGTTGTTGTGCACATTGACTGAATATAATTGTAGATGAACTTCTGTGGCTGATACTCTGGAAGTGGTAGTTATTAACATTCACTGAAATTTTGTTCATGTTTTTCTTTGGTTTACATATGAATGACTAATATGAATYCCRATTCTTGACTTAGATAAGAATTACTTTAATGCTTGATGTCTTTATGGTTTTACACTTATTTTATTCGAATCGTGATTAATATTGAAGAGTCTRGTATATGGATAAATTTACCGTTTCACCGATGCTGTCTGTCATTGCATAAATTGATCAGTAATTTTTTGATTTATTTTATTATATCTTGTTTGAGGCAAATTTGTTTCTGTTTTTCCATAACCTCATATACCCATTATATATACGGTAGGTTTGCACATATGATAACAAGCTGCTGTAAGAAGTTTGCTGTACCACTTACTATAGCTGGAGATTGYAGAATGTTTAAACACTTCAATTTTCGACCTCTATTCCTCTAATATCTGTTTTTCTTGGGTAGCTTGGTTTCATAAGCGTCAAATTTTCTTACTRAACTATTGAAATTTCTTTACCACTGGAAGTATTTATCTTAAAACAAGATTCGATTCATTAAAATAGTTACCATCGGCTCCTTTATCTCCTATTTAATTTTAGCAGTTGTGCTTGTCAACCCCAACCCCACTTACGGGAATAATAACTTTTGGTTCGTGTTAGTCGACTCCACTTATGGGAATAAGGGTATGATTGATTGATAGAGTTGTGCTTGCCATTTTTTTTTATTTTTTTTATTTTTTTTTATAAGTAGTTGTGGTCTTTTAGGATTTTAGACCCCTGGATTCATTTACTGTTTTTGTTGTTCTGGCTTGTGACTGGAGTTTTCTACCAGGGCAAAGCAGACTAGAAAACCTTTTCCCATTTCTAGTAGTAAGAGTAATAAAGTGTTTGATCTTATTCATGTAGATACTTGGGGGCCATATAAGGTCAAAACACATGATGGTTGTCCTTATTTTCTTACTGTAGTTGATGATCTGTCTAGGCATACTTGGACTTTCTTAATGAAGAATAAAACTGACAGTGTTGATATTCTGGAATTCTTGATTAGTTTTATTCAAACTCAGTTTAGTACAACTGTCAAATGTTTGAGAAGTGACAATGCAAAGGAACTCTGTGAAGGAAGAATTTTGTCTGTATATCATAAGTTTGGTATTTCTCACCAAACAAGCTGTTCAGATACTCCCCAACAGAATGGTGTTGTGGAAAGAAAGCATAGACACTTGTTGGAGACTGCTAGAGCATTGTACTTCCAGTCCAAGGTTCCAATAAAATTTTGGGGGGAATTCTTGTTGACAGCTACTCATTTGATAAATAGAATGCCTCTTAGCAGCATTGATTACAGCACACCATTTGAGAGGTTGTATAAAGAAAAAGCTTATGTTGATCATTTGAGGGTGTTTGGTTGCCTGTGCTTTACATCTACTCTGAAAATAAATAGATCAAAATTTGATAGCAGGTCCAAGCCTTGTGTTATGATAGGCTATCCTACTGGTCAGAAAGGTTATAAGTTACTTGATCTAGAAAACAATAAAATCATTGTTTCTAGGGATGTAACTTTTCATGAGAAACACTTCCCTTTTCACCTCAACACAGACCCCAAACACATACCTAACCCTATTTTTCTACATGCATCCACTCCTTTTACCTTTGACACCACATTTGACATGCCTGATATTTTTCACATTGATGATACAGGACATGATACTGATAACAATACAGAAACCCTTGCCCCTCAACCTTTACCTCAAAATTCAGACACTTCCACCACAAACACAAGTACCTCAAACACAACATCCATCCCCATTCCAGAAAGACATTCAACCAGACCAGTTAAACAGCCTTCCTGGATGATTGACTATGTTTGTACAGTCAAGTCACCCTCATCTCACTGGTGCAACATTGTTACTTTTGAAGAAATTCCATCATCCTGTAAGACTTTCATTGTCAAAGCAAGTACAATAGTTGAACCAGCAACTTACTTTGAAGCTTCACAGAAAGAAGAATGGGTGAATGCAATGAATGCAGAAATAAAAGCCTTGCAAGACAATAATACATGGGAGGTGACTAGTCTACCCAAAGGTAAAAAGACAATAGGATGCAAATGGGTTTTCAAAGTAAAGCTCAAGAAGGATGGCACAGTTGAAAGATATAAAGCCAGGTTGGTTGCAAAGGGATTTACTCAGAAATATGGGGTTGACTATCAGGAAACCTTTTCACCTGTTGTGAAAATGGCTACAATAAGGTGCTTGTTGGCAGTGGCTGCAGGACAGAATTGGCCCTTGTTCCAATTGGACATCAATAATGCCTTTCTACATGGAACTTTAGAAGAAGAAGTCTATATGAGAATGCCTCAGGGTATACCTAATCCTGAAAAGAAAGTCTGCAGGCTGCTAAAATCCCTTTATGGTTTAAAACAGGCAAGTAGACAGTGGTTTGCCAGGCTGAACTCAGAATTGCAAAAGAAAGGTTTTGTTCAGCGTAAGAATGATTATTCTCTTTTTATCATGAGAGATGGCTCTGACATTTACATAGCTGCAGTTTATGTAGATGATATCATCTTAACTGGAACAAATACTGATGTTTTGAATGATTTAAAGAATCATTTGCATCAAACTTTCAGTATTAAAGATCTTGGTGAGCTCAGTTACTTCCTAGGGATTGAAGTCTCTAGAGTACAATCAAGCATTATTCTCAGTCAAAAGAAGTTCACTAAAGAGTTACTAGAAAGCTGTGGATTCAATGTTACAAAGTCAGCAAAGACTCCCTTGCCAGTTGACTTGAAACTTTTTTCAGAAGGAGCAGACTCTTATAGTGATCCAGAGCAGTACAGATGCATAGTTGGGAAGCTGAACTTCTTAACCCATGCTTGGAGAAGTAGAGGTTACATCTTTCCACCTCGTATATCTATTGTGAGTTTCTTACTTCCTCACCCCCCTTACCTCTCTAAATGAAAATTAGATAATCTTTCTCCTAAATAGATATTCATGGCATAACTAGTTCTATGTTCTATTATTCTGCTCAAGGCAAGTAAGAAAGCAATATATAAAAAAAATCTAGGGTGCCGGGAAGATGACAAAGGTTTCAAGTCATATAGGTTTCTTAGATTCAGCTTTGCATGTTACAATTTAACTTTCATGTTACTCCTTTTGTTACAATGCCCACCTTTTGCCTCACTTATGATCTCATTTCCTATAGCTTGGCCTTCCTTTGCAGGTGAGTGAAGATTTCATTGCCAAATTTTTTTAAGCATACATACAACAGATCCAAACAAATATTATATGAGAGTATATAGAGTCCAGATAGTATAGAAATTCCTTTCTAGTATTGGCAGTATATAATTATATATAATCCTAGATACCATTAGTTGGTGTATTACTCTTATGCGTTGATTTTGGAAAGTGGATGGTTTTTCTTGTTTAGTTAACTTGACCAGTTGACCTCTATTGTAATACCCCGAATTTTCTCCATGGCATAATTTCATCTTGCGCCCCTTTTCTAATAATTTTTCTCTAAGACCAGCTTAATTCTCAGTTATTCTTACTATTATTATTATTGTCGTTTTTTATTATTATTAATAATATTACTATTATTATTATTATTGTTGTTGTTGTTGTTGTTGTTGGGATCTGCAACTGCTGGTTTTGAGAGTGATGCTCTTGATCGGAGGGAGTGGAGGAGAAAAATTTACGTGAATGACCTCCCGGAATAATCACATTTGGTTCATGTTAGCCGACCCCACCTATGGGATTAAGGCTTTGATTGATTGATTGTTGTTGTTGTTATTGTTATTATCTTTTGTCATTTACTATTATTGTTAGCTTGCTTATTTTTTAGTGCTATTTGAATTGTGGTGCTAATATTGTTTAATGGCTTAAGTTGATAATTGGACCGACTTTATATGACAATTAGATGTGTTGGTTTAATTAGAGTTTTTGTATCTAGTTAAATCATGTTTGCTTTTAATCCTTTTTGCAAATTGAATAAGCTCTTGAGTACACCCAAATCTTTTCATTTTCTCCTCTTTAAAATTCAGCAAAGTAACCTCCCACTCTTCCTTTCCCTTGGCTAGTTTTGTGTGAGACTTTTGAGTGGTTTTTTGCTCCTTTTAATTCCATTTCTTCATGTGCACTTAAACCATTTTTCATTTCTTCTTCTGCTCTAAAAAAAAACAGCAAACACACATATTTCTTCCTCTCATCAGGCTGCCAAAAAAAATAATAATCTTTTGGTTGGGTAATTTGTTTTTTGAAGATTTTAGTTGGGTTTATTCAAGCTTGATTCAAAGGTTTAATTTAGCAAAATTCTTGGAATTTTTCTTGGAGTATCCTTTGAGCACTTGAAGGTTATATTTTTCTCCTAATTCAAGGTAACTAGATTTTTCCTTCACTTTGTTCTTAACTAAACATAGAATTCATGTTAGGATTAATAAAATTGGAATTGTTGTTTTATCGATTTTATGTTGATAAATTATGTTTCGATTTATTTTCGTGCAAATAATATGTTGTAATAATTTTCCATGATTCTTTATGATTTAATATTAATTTAGAATTATTTATTTGTAATTTTTGTGACMTGTATAAATTTATTTGCAATTTTCTAGAATTCCAGTTTAATCTGATTTTTGCGCGTGTGTTGGGAAATTTTGTTCTACATGAATGTCGTGCTATTTTATTGTCAAAATAATTTTATTTAGTCCTTAACTGATCCCTTAAATTATTGGTATAATTTTATTTTTATGGGTAATTATGTTTATGCCACAAATAAATTGTTTTTCTCAATTGTATTAAACTATTTTCTGCACCTTTGTAAATTCTGAAATTAATTAACTAAAATTATGTTGTCACGTTTTCTGGATCTAAAAGGGTCTAAAAACAGTAGGGAACAGCCCAAAATAATTTGGTTAATTTTTGGATAATTTAATTAATTAAAAAGGATTTTTAACAATTTATTCATTTAATCGGTTTTTCACAACTTATAATTCTGAAATTATTTTAATGTTCTAAAATAAATATTCCCTATTATTTTCAGTACTAAAATGTGTTTTAATCCTTTTTGTAATGGTCTAAATTAATTTGGTTAACTAAATAATTCTTTTGGAATTTCAAAGTATTAATCTATTTAATCAATTAAGACCTTTCAACTTACTGTTTTTGTTTTCTGATTTAAGCAGCCACGAAATGAGCTGATTTAGGGCTAAAAACTGACTTTTTATATGTATCTAAGTTTAATAAATTGTTTGGAGTAATTTGGTAATTTTTAGATATAAATTCGAGTGGGTTATTCAATTAATTAAATTATTAGCAAATTGGTTAAATAATTTACTTTATATGTTAGAACAGTCCCAAATATTCTTAAAACAGTACCTAACTTGTATTTAATTATTTATAAATTTTATTTATGAGTTTTGGCCTAATTTTGGTGAATTAATGGTTAATAATGGTTTAAACTAGGTTCCTTAAACAATGTAATCTTGAGTTGTGTTCTTGTGGGTTTTAAACTAATGTTTTTGTGTTAAATTACTGTTTTAGTATCAATTATATATATGGATTTTGAAAGCATTTAATTGTTCTTTATGTGTGTTTTTGAGTAAAATTATCTTTCTCAATTGTTTTGCCAAAATCTTGAATTGTGAACTTTGATCTTTGAAACTTGATTTTTGACATTGGCTTTTGAATTTGATTTTGACCTTAATTTGGTTTTAATCTACTTCATGGAATTGTGGAACTTATTTTGGAAATGGTCATTGTGGCTTTTGAGTTCTTAAGGGTAAGTCCATAGTGGTACCTTGAGAACATTGGATTTGATTTGGTTTTGTTTTGGATTTGGTTTTTGGAATTGATCCTTGATGGTTTTGTTTTGTTGATAATTGGAAATCGTTGGGTAAGTCCATAGTGGTTCCTTTGATTGGACAACACATCTATAGTAGATTGGATTGGATTGGATTAGTTGTCGTTCTCGTTCCGGGCTGCGTGTTCGGGCCCGAGCTGCGTGTTCGGGTAATGAGAGAGTTTGGCCATTCTCAGACAGGGTTGTAGCTTGGTGGTTTACCCGTGGTGTGTCCTGACTATATCTAGCCTTAGTGAGCCGCGAATTTGTTCACAGCGTTGATTCCATTACAACTTGAAAATTATGTTAACTTGCTTAATTTTTACTGGTTTAACTTGTTTTGGATATAATTGGTTTTGGTTTACTCACTTTGGTTTTTAATTCACTTGGTTTGTTTTCTATTTGACTATAATATTTTGGAAGCTTTGTGGTCTTTGATAAAATCATTTTATTAAGCCTTACATTTATTCTTGTTTAATTCGAACATGTGTTAAGGATGGTCTAGTTACTAGTCACTAAGTGGCAAATTTTGTTGGTTTTAGTTGATGCAGGTGAGGAATGATTGGTTTGGAGCTCTGGGGAAAGAGGCTATTGAGAGTACTTAGGACTACCCCCCTCTATATATTTGTGCTTTCGGACTTAGTTGTTTTGAAATGTTTAAGTTGTTAGGAGATGTGCTCCTTGGATTGGTTTGTAATAACTTTTATTTAATTTGTTTTTGAATTTTAATTTTCCGCTCTTTTGAGACCCAACTTTGTGTATTGTTTCCGCCAATGCACTTGTAGATAAGACGGTCGTTACACTCTTGATATTAAATTTAAGGCCCGAGGCGGATTTACCACCTTATAGATCAGTAGAACCTTGCTTTGAGATCGCCCGAGATGGCGGCCTTAGCAGCCTGCATGGCTTCTTCCTTCGACTTTCGACGGCCTTGAAGAATTCTGCTCTCTTGGCGTCCTCGTTTTCTTTCTTTTTGGCCTCCTCCTCCGCCTTTCTCACCTTTTCAGCTCGCCTAGCTCTCTCCGCTCGTATCGCCTCGTCGCTCTGCTACTTCTGCTGAGCCTGATGGAAGGATTTTTCTTTGGACAGCAACTCTTCCCTATCCAGCTTTTACCGATAGGCTAAAGAGGTTAAATTGAGTGGTTTTAATAGAATGATTACTTATATTGATATACAGATAGTATATGGAAATACATAGTAATTTAGTAGTTATTTAATTCAATATTATTTTCAAATAATTTGCAATGGTTAAGTGATTGATGTGAATAAATTAGTCCATGTAATTAATGTTTTTATTTAAGTTTTTCAATACTATTTAATTAAATCTTTTCAAAATAATTGGCAATGATTAAGTGATTCTACGGAATAAATTAGTCTAATTTTATTTGAATTTCTTCACTAATTAATTAAACTTTCCTTTTTATTCATTGTAATAAATTTTTCAATGTAATTAAGATTTTTTAATGTACTTTTTTTATTGCTTAATATGGATAGTACAAAAAATAAAGAAATTATATTTTTTAAATTAGGGGTATTTAAGTATTTTACATCATTAAGGGTATTCAAGTCTTTTATAGGGGACACCATCCTCCCCCTTCTCTTATGTAATAGAGATATTTGCATTTGGTCGACCATTGTCACTTCTTCCACCATGTACTTCTTTGGCATTTTTCCTCACAAGTTAACTGGCCTTACTGCAATAATGAGGCGTAAAAAGATGTTATTCAAGCTAATTAGTCGTGTCAATTTTAACCACTCTATACAAAATCAAGATCAACTCGCCCCGAAGAATGGGAGAAATAGGTTGAATTGTCAAAAGTTCTATATGTACAAAACGAGCTAATCAAGCTTGTTTTATTTTATTTGCTCTATCAATTATATATTTACTCTGTAATGAATAAATGTAATTGAGTTATGAACACAAGTTTGTTAACCTAGCTAATTTTGTAATGAGTCGCTAGGAGGATTTAATCTCGGTATTTAGCTACACCTAGCAAAGTTTAACCAATTAAATTAACTGGCTTCCCCGAATTTAGAGTGAAGGTTCGTTCGACTGAATGTATTGTACTCAGTAGTAAATTGAATCGAAAATAAAGAAGAGCTGAACATCAAAGAGTGCATTTGTCGAATAGTAAGGTCACGACTCACGAGAGGTGTGAAGAGCCAAGCAGGTTACATAATTGGACTTGTTAACCCGTGGCTAAAACTGATGTGGTGATGTACGAATTTATCCTACTTGTATTTACAACACTACACCAGCCCACGCACTATCATTGCCCCTTGCGCCCACTACCATACTGACCACCAATAACCATATCGCACCCCCACCCAGCTACCCACAACCACTCGACAATGAACACCACGCAACTCACAACACGAAACCCAAAAGGTTAACTTAAATTGAACAAATTGTCAAGAATAACTAATAGTCAGTGTATTATTGACAAATTATACCAACAATTTGGTATTTGATTTTTGACTTTAAGTTTCTCAGAAAAAAAATTAAATTAATAATTAATACGCTTTGCAGATTTTAGAACTGGAGTTAATCAACAACTAACTTCCCTAGCAAAAACGAAGGAATACAAAAAAAAGAAACAAAACGGATAATTGATTATTTTGGTATACTGAGTAAGAGGATCCAAAATTCCGAATTTGCTAAAATTGAAAAATGAGAATGAAAGAGCAAAGTTCAATTGATGTCTACTTTAGCATTCCAATCATGTTTAGTTACCCTACCTCTTGGAATTCGACTACACGGTTTACATTCCATTAATGGCATTAACAGAGTACATTGGTGATTCGACTACTTGAATCGAACAAGTAGCTGAAGCTCGTGGTAATTCCTGAGTATAGTCTCGGTCTGTCTCTTATTGGAGGTGGGTTTGCTTTTTCATCATCAAATATATGTGTACAAATAAACTCTCCAAAACTAATGCATGTCTTAGGAAGCACTTATCATCCCTACTTCCACTGGTGATCCTTCGTACCGCATTATTACTATTCTTCTTAGATGGCTCTGACATGGCAAGCTTGCGCGACAGTTCTGCAACTCTTGTTCCAAGTCCTTGTGTTCGTCTTCGTCTGAATCGTAGCACTTAAGTAGTCCTGTGACGTACAAACATCACAATTAATAAAACATCGTAACGCTTAAACATGGGCATAATCTTTATCTATGCAAATGTATAAATGTACCAAAAAAACTCACTAACCTTTCACACACAAGTTCTTCTAAGAAGGGCGAACTTCTGAGAAATGCCAACAGAAATAAATCCCAGGAAATCACACAAAGCAGTTGACAACTTCAGATATTTCAAATTGGAAAACACGGGCAGCTGTTCCTCCAACGCACTCAGCTCTGTGTCATCCAAGTCTTATACCACATACAAGATTATGTATCATATAGAAAAACTATGTATTTTAGCCCGGATGATACTCCGGATTAACACGTATTTTTATACATATAAATCATAAATATAAACTTATAATTGATTTAACTACAATTATTTTGTCATAAAAACTACAATTATTTCTAACTACAAAATTATTTAATTATATTCGAGTATGCTATTATAGCATACAATCATGATTTCATACATTGATAACATCATAAATAAATTAGATAATAAAACCATGTGTTATGACGGTGAATGGATTACTCGCGGACCTGCCAATTCTTACACCATAGGTTCGAAAGTAAGGTCTCGAGTGAAGGACAGTCCCTAACTAACCTCTCCAAGAATGTGTGACCATGTATATGATGCATACGCAAGATTAGTAGTTTCAGCTTGGGAAGGTTGTAAGATGTCATTTCAGTAACATGATCAATAGGAAAGATTAACATCAGTTTCAACGTCTCCATTGTTTCGCAAGCGAAGATTTCCTTAGGAAGTTGACAGTCATCCTTCCTGGGCATAACGCAGAGGTCAAGCACCCTAAGCCGGAACGTGTAAAGGGTAAGAAATCCAATAATTAATTTGGCTGACTTCAAGTCAGGTAAGTAACAACTGTAGGAATCCTCCCACTCGAAGACGAAGCTGGTTAGAAGATCAGACTGGTGTATGGCAAGCAAGACACTACCAACAAAGGCTGCGAAGGAAGAAAATCGTTACGATTTTCTGAGCATACTTGACGCGCCGAGAGATAAACTAACATCGAAGTCGAGGGTGGTGATCGAAGGAAAAACTTGCCATAATGTCTTACATGTTGCGCACATCGCAGCAACATCCTTCGTACTAACCTAAAGATGTGCAATACCAGCTCCCTTGGCAAATTGCTAAACCTGTCACTGTTCGAATCCACTGTTTGATTAGTTACAACAACAAAGAAACAGAACCTAATCTGAAGTTTAACAATAAGGGAATGATTTAAAAGAAGATTGGTGTCAAACTGAGATAATGCATTGAATTTGAGATGATGTTGATGATGAACTAAGCAATGCATATGAATGTTGATGAAATGTAATTTGAGAATATGAAGAGAAAATGAAATGATCTTTGTTGCTCTTCGCTACCATTTAAGTACTCTTCGCCACTTCCTATGAACAAGATTATGTGAGACTATAAGCATACGATTCTTTATATCTTTTGTGATGGTCACTGGTCAGAAATGCCTGCTCACATTGGTAGCATCTTTGGCACTGGTTTCCAGAAGGGAATAACCAATTTCACATCAGCATATGCCTTGAAAGCAATTTATCAAAATGTTAGCCACATAATGATTAACTTAACATTCTATACGTAGTGATTAGCAGAATTTTTAGTGCTACCTTAGCAGTTTCTATGGAACAGCACGATTGGCTGTTAAGTCGCTTTTGTTTCCAACTAAGAGCTTGTTGACATTATTGCCAGCATAACGATCAATTTCATTGAGCCATGTTTTACATTAATTGAAGCTTCTAGGTCTGTGATGTCATAGAAACCTTGTAGATTCGTAAGCAGCAAGAAGAACATAAGATAAGCATCAATTTGACTAAAGTGTCCAATGCAGTTTAGAAATGGTAACATTAATACTCAGACTCACAAAGTCAACTCCTATGGTGCTTATGTAGCTATCCTGGTATGAATCGTCCTTCACCACCACAAAAAATGTTGTCAGCCAACATATACAAAGTTGTTTCATTTTATTCCTACGACGGCTACAAAAGATGGAGAATGCTCAATTATTGGATGACTAAATGATTAGGAAGAACTAGGAAGCAAACATATGCCAATATGCAGATGCAATAGTTCCTTAGAGACAGAAAGACGGCTCTTTATCAACAATGTTCTCACATATCTGAGTTATTTGGGAACATCGCAAACAATCCAGTGTCACATTAATATAAACAGTTAGTATTGCCAGGTGTCATCACATGAACAAATGACAGAGGAAAAATTCAAACTTAGTGCTGTAGTACTCCATAATGATACTATTCTACGGCATGTTACTCAGAAGAGAAAACTCAGTGGGCACACACACACACACACACACAAATGCCTAGTGATGACTTTTAAAAGAGAGAATAGTTTCCCCATGCTATATTCCTTGGACTGATGGATTATTACACCAAAAAGTACTAACTCTACTAAGCCTTCATAATCCTATGTTAAATGTTCAACAAAATATGAGTGATAGACGGTCTTTGATTTTCAATGGAAGGTAATATGACTTAAGATATCAAGAAAGTAAAACCCATGTGCTTTAGAGATTGTTTGCTTGAGCATGAGCAGTGGCTGTAAGGCAAAGCCATTGGAATGAAATAATGAATTGACTTGTTCTAAAAAGACAAAGACCACCAATGCTGGCAAGTTAGTTAAATAAAACCAAGAGCATGAGGTATGAAAGCATACAAGGTAAAAGGGTTCATAGAGAAAAACTAGGATGCCGTGTAACACATAGAGTTGTCTTAGTAACTGCGACAGAATTACAGAGTATACAAGGAGCTGAATGAAGTTGTTGGAGAGAGACAACTATGTTTAGCCTAACACCCAGTTTACAAAGAACCTATTAAGGCACGAACAGATTTTTAAGAATTAAATGACAGGGTTCAATTGGGAAGGCAGGTTGTCCACAAAAAGATTAGGGTAGGTACTATCGTGACTGATGTTATGGGAACAACTTGCTGGTGACAGCAAGGGCACTGTCAAGCAGCTCACTGTAAATAAAGCAAAGAAGTAATCTTTCAAGTTTCAACTGCTTTAATGGAAAAAGGCATACGGAAAAACCTCCAAAATAGAAAACTAAATGCATTCAAGAGCCTAAGGATTATTATTAATTCATCAAGCCTGTTAGAACATTTTTTCCTGCAAAAATATTTTAGCCAGTATTGTTAGCCAAGTAATTCCCCAGAAATCAGAAGATGAAGTGCCTCTCCTAAGCAAAGCCCCACTCCCTTAACAACATGTCTGCAACACAATAAATGTAATTAAGCAACAGTGCCAAGAGGTGGAGGATAAGACAAAATTTTAACAAAAAAAATCCTATACAGCCTCCAATCCTGAATCCCAACCGAAAGACTTCTCACAAAATCCCCAGGAGTTTAGGAAGAACATTGAAACCCATAGCTTGATTTCCAGAGCCTGGCTCATTTTCCAGAATGACCATCTGATGATTGCTCTAGCATATCTGCGAGTTCCCAGAATCTATCTCTCAATACTCAAAAAAAAAATTACCATCAAAAGCACAAGAAAGCACATAAGTCATGATAGAAAGTCCATCTGTTATATAGAAATATATTCTCATAGAAAAATCCGCAAAACAATCAGTCGATTGGGTGGGAAGAATAGCAAAAGACCATCAATTAACGAATTTCAGCTATGCACCAAATAAAGGGAACCGCCAGAAAACCAACATCAAATGAGAAGTGGAGTCAAGTGATTGCACAAACCATGGAACATAAGAGCAAATTGTTTGAATTCAAACTTTGTTAGCCAAAACAAAAAAAACACAAGTAAAGGTGGGAATCAAACATAAAGAATATTAATGCCTGACAAGACAAATACCAAGCTATCTTAGCTCAAGTAATAGCCTGCTAGGACACATTGAAATGTCAGCGAAAAAATTTGAAATCAAAGAGAATAGTTTACTGATGCCATGTTTATAGTTAAGAGTAAAATACAAGAAAGACTTGCCAGCAGTCCATCGCAGACTAGAATATATGAAAAGTTTAGTTTATATATACAAATATACCAACAACAGCAGTAATATAAACTAAGCAATTGAAATGAACTTTATAGTACCTGCTTTCTTTGTCACGTACATCTCTGTCATGAACCCTTTCTCCGTATTCCCTCTCTGGTCGATCTGGCCTATCTGGCCTGTCAGGCCTGTCCCTACTTTCTTCCCTGAATTCCCTTTCCCGGCTTCTCTCCCTGACATCCACGTCACGAGTTTTCTCCCCATCCTCCCGATGTCTACTTGAACGACTTCTACTACATCGATCACGTTCACCTCTGTCCCTCTCGCTGCCTTTCTCATGGTCACGTTCTTTTCTTCCAGTTTCAAGATCTTTTCCACATTCACCTTCCTTCTTCTCTATCTCCCTATCCCTGTCGCAGTCACGATCCCTCCCATTTCCCTCCTCTCTTTCTTTATCTTTATCTCTATGCTCTCTGCTGCTTTTACGCCTCTCCCCATCTTTCTCACTCATTTCTCTATCTCTAGATCGGGATCGATGCCTCGACGAACTCTTCTCCCTGTGCCTATCTTGATCATGATCACAAGCATCATCTCTAGTACGCTTTGATTTGCAACCTTCAACATCCAAGTCATCATCTCTATGGCGAGAACTTCTGCTACAATCCTTATCACCTGATTTTACTAGTTCATCACCACCATTGACAACTTCTTCCTTTGACTTCCGAGGCTCAGGATTTTCTACCATCTTCTCCAAATATTCATACTCATCAAAATCCATAATGCCCACCCTTCAAATAATTGCAACAAAAAGTTGTTCAGCCTTACTTCACAAGGAGAGTAAATATAACTAAAAATAAAACTTATATTTTGAATGTACAATCGTATGTGAGTAATACAAAAAAGTTCCACAATTATAATACAAGTCGCCATCCTTAGTTTTCTTATTTATATACTATGTATAGATAAGAGCTAACTTTAACACACCTAGCAACACAATAACCCGAATCTAACAATACACTTAATATCAAGCATTATGTACTCAAATGCCAAAACAAAATCAAAGTTTCCATCATTATTCGATTCAAAAACTCGCATTCGTCCCGCCCAAGGATTTAGGTTGGCACGAGACAATAATTAAGAGAAACAGCAAACTTAACCCAAGCTCACAGTCAAATCCTCAGCTCATTGATGCCGCAAGTTACAGCTGAGTAAAACCTAATCTTCGTTTCAGCGCCATAATAAAACTAATAATCGATTGCGAATTTGCTACTACTGAATGAAACAAAATCTATTCAACGCAGTAACTATAATCAAATCTGCAACTCTCAAATAACTAAAAACAAAAGAATAGAAGATTCGATTACATTTAAATACCAAATCCGAAGTAGCAGAATTTGAAGTTGAAACCCTACCACAAATTAATTTAACTACGCAAGTAATGTTGGAACATTTATGCATAAATGGACCTTGGACAAATGAATTTGATTAATAAATATAACGGACAAGTCATAGCAAAAGGCTAATTGGAACAAAAACCAAATTAGGAAGAGAATTGAACAGAAGAGGATCAGAGGAATGGTGTACCGGGCATCTCAATGGGCACGCATTTGGCTTGTATGTGGCGCCAGCTGCTCTCTATCGGTTTGTAATGCGAGATACAGGCTTTTTCTATTAGGCTATGATCGGTTTGTGTTGGGCGCTGCTACTATAACTCAGCAATTGATATGATATTGAATGAAATATTATGGCATGTTGTAAATAGTTTGAATGAGTTTAATGGTTATAAACCTTAATCGAATTGAATTGGCATTGATATGACATTAATTAGGGAGATTAAACTCTTAATGTGGACGTTGGGAAGGACTTCTAAGATGCTAAAAGGCAAAGCTTGATTATTTGTTGGAGAAATAAAAAACTGAAATTATATTCTTGTTGGCTAATTGTTGTTTCTTAGCTTTCTCTTTGCAAACTTCTTGCACTTTTCAGAGATGTGTTTTTCACAATTCAACAAAGTTTTTTTCTTGATAATGCTTGTAAGATACAAAGTGTGCTCTCTATTGTAATCTCATCTATTTATTTCGTAGGTAACCCCGGTGATACACTAGAAGGGGCGATTAAAACTAAAGGAAGACACCGATATTCATCCCGTGTGGAGTGGATTATACGTTACTGGTTTCCTCCGGATAACAAAATCGACAAAAAAAAAAACTCATCTATGTATACTCGACACTAACCCCTCTTTTTCGTTTCATTATTCCGTATTCTACTAGTTTCGCAGATATGAAATCCATAACACAGCAATACGACATGCTTCAAAGTTGACAAGTTGTAAGGTCGTAGGGGTTAGGGGGTGAAAAAGAGAATGCCATTTTATTGATAACTTGAACGTTGGTTTATGTGATTGCACTAGACACTGACAACTTACAAGCGGCAGAGGATGGCCTTGGAGACGTGAGAGGCCGGGAGTGGATACAGGATATAGTGTGTGTGTCATATCCTACTGCCTCTTAGGATTCCTTGTTCGATTTATTCAGAATCGGAAATGCAGGCTTTTGGGATTCTTTGGGAGAATCTTTCCGAGATGCTAAGTAAGATTCTTGTTTAGTAATTTTAATCTTTTAAAAATGACTAAATGACCCTATATGGATTCATGAAATTCATTCATTTGAACAAAATTCAGCAATGGAATGCGTGATGATGAGATTGCGGTTGCATTATATTGATATTACACATTGGAGAGCACTAAAAACTTTAATAAGGGGACTGAAGGAGCATTGGGTCATCATCTTCGTATGTGAAGAGGGTATCCGATAAGATGGGTTAAGGACAATAATAATATGTTAAAATCTGCCATCGAACGTCGGTAGAGGTTGGTGAGTCAGCGGATGAAGAATCCAATGTTCAATTCTACACATGTGAAAAGAACGGAAGGCTTGGCTTGTTGAGTTTTGCACGGTCCCTTATTGAAGAGGGAGTTGCCTTGCAAGAGAGAGGCAAAGAAGGATACTAAAGGTGGTCTCACCAAGGTATGCATAACATTAGTTAAAATGACCGAATGAATTTTGTAGGCTATGATTTCTTTTCTGAGATTGTGTTGGCGGTTGATGATATTGTCGGTCTGATTCGGTGAGCCTCTAGACATGTGTGCAAGATAGGGCATTTTTTCAAAACTACAATTCGGAGTTGGAGATGGGCAATCTTGGGTAAAATGGAAACGATTTCACGTCAAGGCTAGACGATTAGGCAGTAGAGTGTGTTAACATCGTGGAAAAACTCTTCTCTCTTAGGATGTTGTTTTGACCCGAAGTTAGGAAAATCTTGTGTCCGGAGGTCTCTTGATAAGTTTGGTTTTAGAATGGTTTTTTGATCGATAGTTTGTACTCCAAGGGTTATTTATGTTGTCAAGGTTATTGTAATGGCATGTTTAAGCTCAATATTGATAATAAATGTTGATCTGTTTATATGCTGTGTTTCTCTCTTGGCACATCGGTTATGTCATGTGAATAATCGTAGTTATAAATGTTAAAATGGGTTAATCCAACCTTTCGATTAAATTTAGAGAAGTGA
>SNQN01000798.1:48126-65762 GCA_008642245.1 Bassia scoparia | reverse complement strand
ACCATTAGACTTTTAATTGCGTTAAGCGCGATTCATGGTCTTGAAATTCACCAAATGGATGTCAAAACTGCCTTCCTTAATGGTGAATTGGAGGAGGAAGTGTACATGAATCAACCAGAGGGTTTCAAAGTCAAAGGACAAGAAACGAAGGTTTGCAAGTTAGTTAGATCTTTGTATGGGCTAAAGCAAGCACCTAAGAAATGGCATCAAAAATTTGATGATGTTGTCTTGGCTAATGGTTTCAAAATTAATCAGTCTGATAAGTGTGTATCTAGCAAATTTGATGATAGCGGTAAAGGTGTCATAATTTGCTTATATGTTGACGATATGCTTATCTTTGGAACTGATTTGGATGAAGTCATAAAGACCAAAGTTTGAAGTCTTGGCTAATGGTTTCAAAAAATCTAACAATTTAATAATTTCTTAAATCCAAAACAACACTAAAAAGAATATACTTCCTCCGTATCAATAAAAACGCAACTTTGAAGTTGACACGGACTCCTAGATGAAAAATGAATAGTGTGTTTAAGAGCGTATAAGGGTAAGTGATTAATTAAAATTAGGCGAGAGGGAGTGGTCCCCGGCACAACCACCACCACCTGCACCCATTCATACAACACCACAACCACCTCCACTCGCCACCGCCTGACCCAAGTTGCCACCCTCACTCGCCACCCTCGCCACCACCCGAAACCATCCTCCTTCCCACCCACCATCGTCGCTACCCAAACCACAACGATCCACCCACCTTCAAACCTGCCTCCTTCAATTCGAACCGAACAATAAACCCAAATATCAAACCGCCACCCACCTTCAAATATACTTCGCTTCCCAACAACAAACTAAGAAATCAAACTCAATCTTGGTTTGAAAATTGATTCAAAAATTGATTTGGAATTCGAGAACTGATTTGGAGATTGAAAATTTATCCGAAAATCGTTGATAATTGGAAATCGTTGGGTAAGTCCATAGTGGTTCCTTTGATTGGACAACACATCTATAGTAGATTGGATTGGATTAGTTGTCATTCTCGTTCCGGGCTGCGTGTTCGGGCCCGAGCTGCGTGTTCGGGTAATGAGAGAGTTTGGCTATTCTCAGACAGGGTTGTAGCTTGGTGGTTTACCCGTGGTGTGTCCTGACTATATCTAGCCTTAGTGAGCCGCGAATTTGTTCACAGCGTCTGTTCCAATTACAACTTGAAAATTTATGTTAACTTGCTTAATTTTTACTGGTTTAACTTGTTTTGGATATAATTGGTTTTGGTTTACTCACTTTGGTTTTTAATTCACTTGGTTTGTTTTCTATTTGACTATAATATTTTGGAAGCTTTGTGGTCTTTGAATAAAATCATTTTTATTTAAGCCTTACATTTATTCTTTGTTTAATTTCGAACATGTGTGTTAAGGATGGTCTAGTTACTAGRCACTWAGTGGCAAATTTTTGTGGTTTTAGTTMATGCAGGTGAGGAATGATTGGTTTTGGAGCTGCTGGGGAAAGAGGCTATTGAGAGTACTTAGGACTACCCCCCTCTATTAATTTGTGCTTTCGGACTTAGTTGTTTTGAAATGTTTAAGTTGTTAGGAGATGTTGCTCCTTGGATTGGTTTGTAATAACTTTTATTTAATTTTGTTTTTGAAGTTTTAATTTTTCCGCATCTTTTGAGACCCAACTTTGTGTATTGTTTCCGCCAATGCACTTGTAGATAAGACGGTCGTTACCACTCTTGATATTAAATTTAAGGCCCGAGGCGGATTTAACCACCTTAGAGTCAGTAGACCTTGGCCTTTGGAGTCGCCCGATGATGGCGGCCTTAGCAGCCTGCATGGCTTCTTCCTTCGACTTTTCGACGGCCTTGAAGAATTCTGCTCTCTTGCGTCCTCGTTTTCTTTCTTTTTGGCCTCCTCCTCCGCCTTTCTCACCTTTTCAGCTCGCTAGCCTCTCCGCTCGATCGCCTCGTCGCTCTGGTACTTCTGCTGAGCCTGATGGAAGGATTTTTCTTTGGACAGCAACCTCTCCCTTCCAGCTTTTACTGATAGGCTAAAGAGGTTAAATTGAATGGTTTTAATAGAATGATACTTATATTGATATACAGATAGTAATATTGAAATACATAGTAATTTAGTAGTTATTTAATTCAATAATTTTCAAAATAATTGCAATGGTTAAGTGATGTGTGAATAAATTAGTCCATGTAATTAATGTATTTTTATTTAAGTTTTCAATACTATTTAATTAAAATCTTTTCAAATAATTGGCAAGATTGAGTGATTCTACGGATAAATTGTCATAATTTTATTTGAAATTCCTTCACCTAATTAATTAAACTTTCCTTTTTTTATTCATTGTAATAAATTTTTCAATGTAATTAAGATTTTTTAATGTACTTTTTTTATTGCTTAATATGGATAGTACAAAAAATAAAGAAATTATATTTTTTAAATTAGGGGTATTTAAGTATTTTACATCATTAAGGGTATTCAAGTCTTTTAATAGGGGACACCATCCTCCCCCTTCTCTTATGTAATAGAGATATTTGCATTTGGTTCGACCATTGTCACTTCTTCCACCATGTACTTCTTTGGCATTTTTCCTCACAAGTTAACTGGCCTTACTGCAATAATTGAGGCGTAAAAAGATGTTATTCAAGCTAATTAGTCGTGTCAATTTTAACCACTCTATACAAAATCAAGATCAACTCGCCCCGAAGAATGGGAGCAAATAGGTTGAATTGTCAAAAGTTCTATATGTACAAAACGAGCTAATCAAGCCTTGTTTTATTTTATTTGCTCTATCAAATTATATATTTACTCTGTAATAGAATAAATGTAATTGAGTCATATGACACAAGTTTGTTAAACCTAGCTAATTTTGTAATGAGTCGCTAGGAGGGATTTAATCTCGGTATTTAGCTACCACCTAGCAAAGTTTAACCAATTAAATTAACTGGCTTCCCCGAATTTAGAGTGAAGGTTCGTTCGACTGAATGTATTGTACTCAGTAGTAAATTGAATCGAAAATAAAGAAGAGCTGAACATCAAAGAGTGCATTTGTCGAATAGTAAGGTCACGACTCACGAGAGGTGTGAAGAGCCAAGCAGGTTACATAATTGGACTTGTTAACCCGTGGCTAAAACTGATGTGGTGATGTACGAATTTACTCCTACTTGTATTTACAACACTACACCAGCCCACGCACTAATCATTGCCCCTTGCGCCCACTACCATACTGACCACCAATAACCATAGTCGCACCACCACCCAGCTACCACAACCACCCTCGRCAATGAACACCACGCAACTCACAACACGAAACCCAAAAGGTTAACTTAAATTGAACAAATTTGTCAAGAATAAGCTAATAGTCAGTGTATTATTGACAAATTATACCAACAATTTGGTATTTGATTTTTGACTTTAAGTTTCTCAGAAAAAAAAATYAAAATTAATAAATTAATACGCTTTGCAGATTTTAGAACTGGAGTTAATCAACAACTAACTTCCCTAGCAAAAACGAAGGGAATACAAAAAAAAGAAACAAAACGGATAATTGATTATTTTGGTATACTGAGTAAGAGGATCCAAAATTCCGAATTTGCTAAAATTGAAAATGAGAATGAAAGAGCAAAGTTCAATTGATTGTCTACTTTAGCATTTCCAATCAATGTTTAGTTACCCTACCTCTTGGAAATTCGACTACACGGTATTACATTCCAATTAATGGACATTAACAGAGTACATGTGGTGATTCGACTACTTGAATCGAACAAGTAGCTGAAGCTCGTGGTAAATTCCTGAGTATAGTCTCGGTCTGTCTCTTAGTTGGAGGTGGGTTTGCTTTTTCATCATCAAAATATATGTGTACAAATAAACTCTCCAAAACTAATGCATGTCTTAGGAAGCACTCTATCATYCCTACTTCCACTGGTGATCCTTCGTACCGCATTATTACTATTCTTCTTAGATGGCTCTGACATGGCAAGCTTGCGCCGACAGTTCTGCAAAACTCTTGTTCCAAGTCCTTGTGTTCGTCTTCGTCTGAATCGTAGCACTTAAGTAGTCCCTGTGACGTACAAAACATCAAACATTAATAAAACATCGCTAACGCTTATAACATGGGGCATAATCTTTATCTATGCAAATGTATAAATGTACCAAAAAAACTCACTAACCCTTTCACACACAAGTTCTTCTAAGAAGGGCGAACTTCTGAGAAATGCCAACAGAAATAAATCCCAGGAGAAATCACACAAAGCAGTTGACAACTTCAGATATTTCAAATTGGAAAACACGGGCAGCTGTTCCTCCAACGCACTCAGCTCTGTGTCATCCAAGTCCTTATACCACATACAAGATTATGTTACATATAGAAAAAACTAGTATTTTAGCCCGGATGATACTCCGGATTAACACGTATTTTTATACATATAAAATCATAAATATAAACTTATAATGATTTTAACTACAAATTATTTTGTCATAAAAAACCTACAAATTATTTCTAACTACAAAAATTATTTAATTATATTCGAGTATGCTTATATAGCATACAATTCATGATTTCATACATTTGATAACATCATAAATAAATTTAGATAATAAAAACCATGTGTTATGACGGTGAATGGATTACTCGCGGACCTGCCAATTCTTTACACCAATAGGTTTCGAAAGTAAGGTCTTCGAGTGAAGGACAGTCCCTAACTAACCTCTCCAAGAATGTGTGACCATGTATATGATGCATACGCAAGATTAGTAGTTTCAGCTTGGGAAGGTTGTAAGATGTCATTTCAGTAACATGATCAATAGGAAGATTAACATCAAGTTTCAACGTCTCCATTGTTTCGCAAGCGAAGATTTCCTTAGGAAGTTGACAGTCATCCTTCCTGGGCATAACGCAGAGGTCAAGCACCCTAAGGCCGGAACGTGTAAAAGGGTAAGAAATCCAATAATTAATTTGGCTTGACTTCAAGTCAGGTAAGTAACACTCGTAGGAATCCATCTCCACTCGAAGACGAAAGCTGGTTAGAAGATCAGACTGGTGTGCAGCAAGGACACTACCAACAAAGGCTGCGAAGGAAGAAAATCGTTCGATTTTCTGAGCATACTTGACGCGCCGAGAGATAAACCTAACATCGAAGTCGAGGGTGGTGATCGAAGGAAAAACTTGCCATAATGTCTTACATGTTGCGCACATCGCAGCAACATCCTTCGTACTAAGCCTAGAAAGTATGTGCAATACCAGCTCCCTTGGCAAATTGCTAAACCTGTCACTGTTCGAATCCACTGTTTGATTAGTTACAACAACAAAGAAAACAGAACACTAATCTTGAAGGTTTAACAATAAGGGAATGATTTAAAAGAAGATTGGTGTCAAAACTGAGACTAATGCATTGATTAATTGAGATGATGTTGATGATGAACTAAGCAATGCATATGAACTGTTGATGAAATGTAAGTTTGAGAATAGAGAGAAAATGAACTGATCTTTGTTGCTCTTCGCTACCATTTAAGATACTCTTCGCCACTTTCTACCTAATGAACAAAGATTATGTGAGACTATAAAGCATACCGATTCTTTATATCTTTTGTGATGGTCACTGGTCAGAAATGCCTGCTCAACATTGGTAGCATCTTTGGCACTGGTTTCCAGGAAGGGAATACCAATTTCATCAGCATATGCCTTGAAAGCAATTTATCAAAATGTTAGCCACATAATGATTTAACTTAAACATTCTCATACGTAGTGATTAGCAGAATTTTTAGAGCTACCTTAGCAGTTTCATATGAACAGCACGATTGGCTGTTAAGTCGCTTTTGTTTCCAACTAAGAGCTTTGTTGACATTATTGCCAGCATAACGATCAATTTCATTGAGCCATTCAGGGGTGCTTATTGAGCTGGGCAGCTCGCGAGCAGCTCGTGTTCGACTCGGTCAAAATCGGTCAACGCTCGACTCGAGTTGGCTCGTGCTCGCTCGAATGAGCTCGAAACTCGATAATTTTGCATAAAAATCAATAATTTTTTACATTATATATTTGAAACATAATTTTCTATTCATACTTTATAAAACTAAATTAATACACTATAAAGAAAAAATTATGTAAAGAATTGAAAATATAGTCAACATTTTCTCAAAAAAATGTAGATTTCAAGAGGGCTTAACCATTAGACGAGCAGCTCGTGATCGGCTCGGCTCGACTCGATAACTAACGAGCATGAGTCGAGCAACCCCCAGCTCGTGATCGACTCGCTCAATAAGCACCCCTAGAGCCATTGTTTCACATTATTGAAGCTTTCTAGGTCTGTGATGTCATAGACAACCTTGTAGAATTTATCTAAGCCAGCCAAGGAAAAAAGGAAAAACCCATAAGATAAGCATCAATTTGACTAAAGTGTCCAATGCAGTTTAGAAATGGTAACATTAATACTCACAAAGTCAACTCCTATGGTGCTTATGTAGCTATCCTGGTATGAATCGTCCTTCACCACCACAAAAAATGTTGTCAGCCAACATATACAAAGTTAGTTGTTTCATTTTATTCCTACGACGGCTACAAAAGATGGAGAATGCTCAATTATTGGATGACTAAATGATTAGGAAGAACTAGGAAGCAAACATATACAATGAAAAMGGCAACTTTAATGCTTTATTAAGGCCAACTTCTTTGGAGTAAAGTCACTATCCACTGGTTGGTCAAATGCTAAATTGTAATTGTATTCTACAAGTGTTATTAGGTACACTTTCCACTTTCAAAAAGATAAAATCAAAACAAGAAAACTAGATCAAAATTGACATACAGCGAATCTGAGTAGAAGACATGACTTGCCCACACCAGAGTCACCAATAAGCAAGAGCTTGAAGAGAGATTCACTGCAAAGACAAAAAAAAGAAAAGAATATAAAATAACTTCTAAGTTCTAATTTAATGAAAAATCAATTGTAGGTCAACTGCTCAAGTGCCCCTGAATTGAAGAATAATTGACATAAAACATAATCAAGCTTAGCTTCATTTCTCACGAGATCCACATTGAATTTTTGAAACTTGTTATACACAAAAATCTTCCAAATTCTGAAGGTAGAAGGTGTAAAAGAGACTACTTTTTTTAACTAGTTATGCACAAGAGAATATGATCCCATCCTTCCATTCCCCACATCGGAAGAATAAGAATTCACAAGGCACAATAAATGGGCGTTATTGAATTGTCACACACATAAAAATAAAGATGTGCACATGTAATGTATAAAACCAAGAGCATGAGGTATGAAAGCATACAAGGTAAAAGGGGACTCCTCATATTTTCTCGGAATTAATACATATTAATTTGGATTTTTCTGCGAACTACAAAATTGAAAATTTTGTATGCTTGACTCCAAGTTGGGTGTCTACTAAACTAGGAGGAGAAACATTCGTTTAATTTAACCCACTGGTACCCCTATGCCAGAGGTGGGTGTGTGGATAGGCATTAGGCACACGCCCATTGGACGCAATAAGGAAAGCACCTACCGTTGCCAGCACGAAGAATGATTTTATCCTCGGTTATGACTTCGCTAATGTTGGTAGCAGTATGAAGGTTTCCTGCAGACTGTAAATATGCCTGCAGACTACGAAAATGCAAGGCCGCCCGTTATACTGTACCCGGTTTCCTGATCAGGATAGAGTTATTTTGCAGACATTATTACATTATAACATTAATCGTCAATGACTACCTTAGAATGTTGGCATGAAATGAAATTTAAGAATGCATATACAGGAAGTATTGAATTTAATTTGCACAAATATAGATTATGAAAAATGTAATGGTATAACTTGATTTCGAAACAATGGCACAATGATTAGCACAATGCAGGAATAATCGTGCTATTCGTAGTTAGTACTTAGTAGCATAACATGTGTGATAATTATAATGATACTCTGATACTAAGCACAGTTTGCTAATACAGCCAGATTTTTATGCAACTATCTTGCTAACATATTTTCAGAAGATAGGCTTGATTTCAAGCCATGACATATGTAATTCGTCGYCGTTTTCCACCTAAAAATTGTTTGATAATGCTCTCTCCATACCATGATCTTGTCTCACAACAAGAAAATCGTTTTCGGCCGACCGCCATCACCGACCGATTTTCGGTCGGTAACMCCCTTTACCGACCGAAAATCGGTCGGTGACGTCGGTCGGATTACCCTTCGTCGGTAAAATCCTTTTCACCGACCGATTTTCGGTCGGTGACGGATCACCGACCGTTTCACCGACCGATTTTAATCCCTCCAAAATGGAGGGAAAATGGGTTTACCACCGATGTCGGTCGGTATTACGACCGACATTCGGTCGGTAAACCCATTTTCCCTCCATTTTGGAGGATTTCAGTCGTGGTTTACCGACCGAATGTCGGTCGGTAATACCGACCGAATGACAAAATCGGTCGGTAATACGACGACATTCGGTCGGTAAACCCATCCATTTTTATTTTTTTTTGCTTTTTTTTATTTTTTTGGCTGGTTTTTTTTTTTATTTTTTATTTTTAATTTAAATTAATTTAAATTAAAAATAAAAATAAAAACGATAAAATAAATAAATTAAAAGAAATATTAAAATAAACAAATAATAGAAATTAATTTAAAAACGAATTGAATAAAAAAATTATATTGAAACTAATAACTAAAATTAATTTAAAAGTAACAATGTAAACTATTTGTATATAAAGAGATTCGCTACAACAGATCGAAATCTGAGTAAGAACTGCTACGACGCTACGAAGCTCCAGAAGCACCTGAGCCGTCTGTCCTATCCTCTGGACCTCCGGGAAAGGAAGACGGACCACCAACCGCCTCATGATAGCATCCATCTGAGCCTTCATCTGTTGGAGGTACTCTTCTTGTTGCTTTGCTCTCCTCCATCTCCCGCCTAGCGCGCCTTTCCTCCATCAAAAGCTGCTCAGACCCTCCAAACGCTCGGACATGTCTGCCAACTGAGCTGAAAGTAATGGAGAGTTGGCGGATGCAGCGTGGCTCGCGAGGGCTCATAATATGAGAGAGGATCCGAATTTGCCGAAACATGAACTCTCCCTTTCTGAAGCCACAAGCGTGTCAAAAAGACCTGGTTGGGATCCGGTGACGAGCCACTGGCCTGAGACTCAGACATCTTCTCATTAAATTTATCCTGCAAATAGTTTAGTAGTTCAACATTCTTTAATAACATAAAATGTTCGACACTGTAAGACGCGAGAAAGTCAAATTGGTCGTATTGGGCCATTTTTGGTCGTTTTTAGGGGTTTTCGTAGCGCTAACTTCTAACAAATCAAACTCATACTAGTTTTAAAGCTTAACATGCTCATTTTACTCACTTATGCTTCTTAGACCTATATGACACGTTAAGACGCGAGAAAGTCAAATTGGTCGAATTTGGGCCATTTTTGGTCGTTATTAGGGGTTTTCGAGCCTAACTTCTAACAAATCAAACCATTACTAGTTTTTAAAGTGTAACTGTCTCATTTTAATCACTTATGCTTCTTAGACCATATTGACACGTAAGACGCGAGAAAGTCAAATTGGCCGTATTTGGCGCATTTTCGCTTTTAGGGGTTTTCGAGCCTAACTTCTAACAAATCAACCATTACTAGTTTTTAAAGCTTAAACATGTCTCATTTTTACTCACTTATGCTTCTTAGACCTATATTGGACACGTTAAGACGCGAGAAAGTCAAATTGGCCGTAATTAGGGCCATTTTGGTCGTTTTTAGGGGTTTTCGAGCGCTAACTTCTAACAATCAAACCATTACTAGTTTTTAAAGCTTAAACATGTCTCATTTTACTCACTTTGCTTCTTAGACCTACATTGGACACGTTAAGACGCGAGAAGTCAAATTGGCCGTATTTGGGCCATTTTCGGCCGTTTTTAGGGGTTTTCGAGCCTAACTTCTAACAAATCAAACCATTACTAGTTTTTAAAGTTAACATGTCTCTCATTTTACTCACTTATGCTTCTTAGACCTATATTGGACACGTTAAGCAGCGAGAAAGTCAAATTGGCCGTAATAAGGCCATTTTGGTCGGCCGTGTTTAGGGTGTTTCGAGCCCTAACTTCTAATCAAACAAACCATTACTAGTTTTCTTCAAAGGCTTAGGCATGTCCGTCATTTTAGCTCAGCTTTAGCGCTTCTTAGACCATACATTGCGAGATCCGTTTAAGATCGCGGTAGAGAAAGTCAAATTTGGCCCGGGATTTGGGCCATTTTCAGGCGCGTTTAGGGGTTTTTTCGAGCGCGTAAGCTGTCTAACAAATTCAAACTATTAGCGTATGTTTGTTATAAGCGTGATAACAGTGTTCAGTTAGCTCACTGTATGCTTGGCTGTAGGACCTATATGACACGTAGAGGCCCGGGGTGGTGAGAGTGTGGCGAGGAGAGATGTCAATACATTGGCCGTATAGGCCTGTTTTTGTCTCAGTTGCAGGGTGGCGGTGTCTTCATTGGGCTGCCGGGGTTTCGAGGTAGCGCTAACCTGGCGTGTGAGCAGGAATTCAATACGCGGGGTTACTAGTTTTTCAACAGGTCTTAGGATCTCTTGGTCTACATTTACCTCGTCACTGGTATGCTTCTTTAGACCGTGACAGTTGGACATCTGTTAGTGAGCGGGTGGGTGGTTGGGTGGAGAAAGGTCAAAGTGTTGGCGCGTGTGGGATGATGTGGTGGCGGATTTCGGCCGTGGTGTTTTAGGGGGGGTGGTTTTGCGAGCGCTAACTTCTATACAATCCAAGACGCTGATATCTAGTTTTTATAAGCGGTTAGACGATGTCGGTCGAGTTGGTTAGCTCGTACTGTATAGTGCGTCTTGAGACCTATATTGGACGAGCGTTGTAAGAGCGCGGGTGGGGATGATGTGGATGAAAGTCGCAAATTGGCCGTAATCAAGGCCAGTGGATGTGGTCGTTTTAGGGGTGTTTTCGAGCCCTAGCTTGGGCTAATAAATCAAAACCTGTGTCGTAGCCATGGGTGCGCAGCATGCAAATGGTTGGCGCGAGCTGGCTGGGTTGATGTTGGGCGCTGTAGTGGGTGGCCGATCAGGATGTGGTCAGGTGGCGTGTGCCGATCAAGGGTTCGCGAGCCAATTGGCCGTCCGGGCGAGGGGAGAAAAGAGTAGAAAGAGTAGAAAGATGAAGGGAAAACCTGGGTGCCGCTGGGAGGGAGGATGGCGGAGGAGAAGAGATTGAACAAGGGGCATGAAGAGGATTGTGCGGGCGGCGATCGAAGAAGAGAGAGTGCGCGCGGGTGTCCTGGTAGTGTGCCCTGTGCTGCCGTGGGGTGGGGTTGGTGGTTCGCTGTGGTCGAGAGTTGTGAGGGAGGGTTTGGGTAGTGAGAGAGGGTTGGTTTGAGTGTCGAGAGGAGAGGTTGTGAGCGGTGAGTGAGAGTGGGTGGTTGTTGAATGTAAATAAAAAAAATTGTGATGGAGTAGGATGGGGGGATGGTCGACGTGAGGACTGGGTCGACCCATGTAAGCAAGCAGGCGAGTGAGTTGTTTTTTGTGTGAATAGAGGAAGAGTAACGATTAATGGGTTTAGGTCGCCGAGCGCGTATGCGGTTTGGCGGGGTCGTGGGGTTTGATCAGGGGTGTGTCCTAGCTTGGTTCGAAGAAGTCGGTGCTGGGTGTGGATTGTACCGGACCAGGAGGAGTAGGGCATCGGGTCGTGTGTGAGATAATCAGGGTTTTTGTAACCCATGACTAACGTGAGACGAGCGTGCGAGCCCTAGAGGTGTATTGTTGAAAAAATAATGCAGTGGTGGGGGTATTATCCAGCCGAGTTACTATTCTGTGCGGGGTGGGGTGGGAGGTAGTGTTCAGACGTAGGGCGAACCGATTTCGAAGAAGTTGCGGGGGTCGGTGGGGGGGGGTGGTGGATAGTCCGATCGAGAAGGTTATTCGTGTCGGGGGTAAACAGTTGGCGGGGTGTGATTGTGGATAATTGGGGTGAGGGGGGTTGGTGTGTGTGGTGCGGTTGCAAGCTGGGAGAGTTTGAGTCCGGTACCTATTATAAAGGGGACCGGTGTTGGGTGGGTCGGGGTGGATGGGGGGAGGTGGGGTGGGTGTGGGGGGGGGTGGATCAGCCGACGTGTTGTTTTGGGTGGGGGCGGGGGTCAGGTTTGCGGGGTGCCGCACCGAAAATAGGTCGGCGGGGGTGTAAGGAGAGTCACCGTGGACCGAAGGGGGCGGGGGTCGGTGGGGGCCATAGTCGGGTGTGGCGGTGCGTGAGGTGGTTGAGGGCCGACCGGTGAGGAGAAGTAAATAGTCGGTCGGTTGGGTGAGGGTATCGGGTCGAGGTGTGGCCGAAGGGGCTTATTTTACTGTGTAAGGGATGGCTTCATGGAGTTGTTTTGGATCATATTAGTGAGTAGTCGATTCACCTTCGCGAAGCAAGACTGCTTGCGGTCTTTCGTGTCATTTTCGTCGAGGAGTTCCTGTGGCTAAGACGGCAGTGCGGATGAATGCCTCGCGTGCGATTTTCGCTTCATCTGAGAGCATTTTGTATCCGGTTGATTGTATTGTGCTTGTTGTTTGAGTTACTGGCCCGAGGTGAGTAATTTTATAAGTATGATGTGATGCATTCGAGCAGTGTATAAAAGTTACTGGTCAGGCATATTACTTTTGATTGGTGGAAAGTTAAAATGCTTTGATAGGTGTAGTGAATGAGAGCAAAAATCACGGAAGTTATTGGTTGATTTAAGTTGTTTTGTGGAGCCATTTTTGTGGCTGCTCAAACGAGAGATTCTATGAGTACATAACAGAAGATAAAAAAAGAGGATATTTGTACTTATCGTGAAAAGAAAATGATGGTGATGTTAAGATACCTGTAATATATCGTATAGATAGATATATTTACTTACCAGTAAGATTAACGACAATGCGGATGGAGTATAATAAGAATATCAATTGTACATTCCGGTAAGATATAGAAAGTAATCGCATACGGTGCTTGATTGAGACGAGGCAACAATGCGGGACAAGAAATCTGTAAGTAGTTAAAACTAAGGCAGAATCTGTGGTTATATTTTATAAGATCAGTGAAGTAGCTCAATTGGGCGTTCCGGATATAGACTTTGTGATGACGGCGGCTGTAGGCATTAAAAAGGAATAGGATAAATGAAATAAGTAGGAGGAAAAGAGGAAATAGGTGCTAACAATTAATAATTTGCTTAAATTCCAAGAGGACAGAGGGTCGAACGGAAAGAGAAGGGGTTAGTAGCGTTTTTCGGTTGTATCAAGTAGTGAAATGGCAGACGTTTGAGGTGGTGACGGAGCGGAGGCACTCCGTATGATAAGGAAGAAATGGAAATAGTGGTCGTGGGGGGGAGAGTGGGTGGGGTGGTGGTGTAAGGAGTTTGAGGTAAGTGGTGAATTGTGAGTTAGATTAATATTGGAGAGAGGATGTGGTCGGGCCTCGGGGGAGCCACACACCGACCATCCACTATCACCCAGTTTCATGTAACGAACATGCACGACAACTCATCCTGTCCATCGCGGCCGACTGCGGCGTGGACGCCGAAGTTGGCCACCCGTGCACTCGGGCCACCCATCGCCACCCTCCGAAACATCAATCCTCCTTGCCCACCGGCATGCCAGTGCGTCGCTACCGCAAACCACAAAGCGAGCGCCGAGCCCACCTTCAAAACCTACATTGCTCATAACATACTAATTCTCCGTTTATTGCTAGTCTTTGAGGCAGTGATACTTGGTTGTGATGGGGAGAATGGATGTGGAGTGCTTACTTCTTGATTTAATGTAAACAATCTAAGAAGAACTTGAGAGAAAGTATGTGTGAAGGCCAATGATTAACATACTATTATGAATCTACCTGGGAGGTGTACTGTTTTACTGGAATACAGTACTTCGTAAGATTTAAAAGGTGATCTGTATAATTCATACATATCGTTGCAAGGAATAAGGGAATGTGTTGTGGATGAGTTTAGAGAGTGTAAATACATTTTGCTATTTTTATGGTGTAGTGGATGAGTATTATGGCGCGTGATGACCCAAGTCATCCCTGTTCGACCGCGGCGAAAAGTATTGGGTATGTGGATGTATTGAGGGGTATGATACATTTGGTAAGACGAGTGACGGATGTATCCGAGTGTTAACGGTGGGTGTACGGGTGATGCGGGGTATGTTCATCACGCCGACGATTACGGCGGCAGTATGTCGCATTGTCCATTCCTACTCAAAAGGAAGAAAAATGAAAGTTGCATTTTTTGTGATATTTTCAAGTATAGTAACGGGGGTGTGCGTGGGGGGGGGGTGGTGGGGGTGGCAACAGTTACTTTTTTATGTTTCTACGGAGTGTAAGTATGCTAGGTGGTTAGAAAATTTAGAAGTGGGACAACATAATGGCTTGAGAAGAGAGTTATGTTGAAAGGAAACGTGTAATCTGAAAAGAGAGGAGAAGCATACAACAAAAGCGTGATGAATAACATAAGTAGGTATGATAATAGTGAGCGGTAGTGTATTAGTAGTATGTAGTTATATATTATGTGTGAGTATACTGATGTTATAGGGTAGGTGATATATAGTATAATGATAGTTGTATAATATAGTACTATAGGTGATATTCTATCCGAAGAGGAATTTAGAAGAAGTAATCTTATTTGGAAAACTAAACTAAAACTCAATCTGTAGTTAAACAGAATAATTTAAAATACGAAGGAGAGATATTTATTAAGAATAGTAGTTAAAATAAAATTTAACAAAGAATGAATTGACAATACAAAATGAAAGAGAAAAATGACACGTGAGTAAAGAAGGAAAACTCTCAACAAGCTACGGTTTTGAGACCGGCAGCTTTGGGGCCGCAGACTTTTGAAGTCGATGTGGCCCCCTCAAGAAGCTGGCGATTGGTGTTTGCTAAAACGCGGCAGCTTGGGTTGTTTTTGTTTTTTAATAAAAGAATTTCCTACGAGGACGTGAAATTCAGGTCAAAAATACGGAGGGTCGTTTAATTTGTGGTCGGTTTGCGGTTGAATGGTTTACTTGAAACCTGGATATTTGCAAAAGATGTGAAAGATTAATAGTTTGGAAAAGCAAATTTTACCAGTAAAAGACGCGAAAAGAATGGAAGTAATTTGCAATCAGTCAGTGGCTTACTAGAACTAGCAAAGTTTATTTCTGATTCAGTAATATCACTAGTACAACCAGTTTTGCATTCTAAAAAATAAGTACTTAGGTCGAACCAGTTTCAAGGTTCACTTGATAAATTATGTCAATAGTGAGTAGAAAGACTACGGAGTGGGGAGGGTACTACAGATGTTTGAGGGTATCAACATAAGATCAATCTATTCATGTGACTGTCATTATGGAATTTCCTGCGAGGCGTTCAACAGTTTAAGACCACGTTCATTCTTTCGACCTTTTTTCTAATCCCCTCAGTGCTTCCCGGCTCTTTCTCAGGTATCGACTATGTCGGTTGACCTGCAAACGCGGAGGAAAGATTCCATCGGCGCAAAACATAAGAAAAAATCCAGAAAGTTTGAAATAGTGTCGGGAAAATAGAAAACAGGAATTAGACTGAACAAAAATTCAAACCGCCAAAGATGTTTGAATTGTTCGACGAGCAAGAGAATAGACGTTACCAGTAAATAAGATTAAAAGAAAAATCTCACCCATGAAGAGCTCTCTAATGAACTTGTCTAGTCGAAATTATTAGATCTAAAGAAAATTAGAATCAGAAATCAAACGTTGAATCTGAGATATTTATATAGAATCTAATGAAAATTCAGAATAAAAAATCAAAATTCAAAAATAAATTTGAAACTGAAAAAAAATACAGTCGGAAAAAAAGAGGTACCAAGAACGTGCTGGGGGGGCCAAAAAATCAGAAAAAAATTTAAAAATTAAGTGTATATAATTAAGATGAAATAAAGATGAATGACGTGAGAAGATATTCCCAGTATCTCTAGTAAGTAGGAAAAATTTTCAAGAGCCAAAAAATTAAAATGTCAAAGAAATAACAAAAAATACTAAAATAGAAAAAAAATGAAATGGTTTCTGGCGATGAAAGGAAGGGAAGGACTGCGGAGTGGTACCAAGTTTAGGTGGTGCGTAGATTAGTGAGAAGTTAGGGTATGGTCGGTGTGCAAATTAGTGAGAATGGAAGCTGAAAAAATTAAAATAAAAATTACGACGCAAATCCCAGAAAGATACAAAAATAAATAAGCAACAAACGGCATTATAGGAATAGTAGATGTTACGACTGGTGCAGTGTTCAATGAGTGTAGTCAGTGGGGGTGGTGGGTGTGTTCATGGGACAGAGGGCGGCAAAAAGGAGAGGGGAGAGACAGAGGCGTTGAAAGCGAGAGAGAACAGAGGCGGTTGAAAGGAGAGGAGAGGAGGGGAGGATATCAAGGGTGTGGGTGTAGGGGGGGTGAGTTTCGTGGGTGGGTGGGGGGTGGAGTTCGCCGGTCGGTGTGGTGTTATTTTAAGGAGAGGAGGAGAAGAGGGGAGAGAATGAAAGACGCGGAGAAAAGAGCTGTTGATGGTAAGTGGAATGAGGGAATTAGGTTTATGATATTTAAAGGCAATGCGATGTTATTGGGCCTAAGTGGGGGTTTGTTTAAATTATTGGATTTTTGTTCGATAATCGAGATAAGTTGCGGTTTACGTTCAAGTTTATAACCGCAACTTTTGTGGATTTTCCATTTTTCCCTTTAAGATGGGTTTTAGAATGGTAGGGTTATTGTAAAAGTCGCCGAGCTTTGGTAACTTCGGGTGAAAGTTGTTTACGTGGTTTTTTACACGGAACCGGAGCTTAATTTGGAAGGCGCAACTGTATGTGTCGTGTTTTTCTACTAGTGAATTGAATATATAAAGTAACAATTTTCTACAAGTTATGCACGGCGGGATCACAGCGTGGGATTAGGATTACCTTTTTATTAGTAAATACGATCAATTTCTCATGACGATGCACGACTACAGTGAATATGTTTGTAGGTTTAATCTAGATGATTATTTTTTTAGTTATATATCATTTTTACGTTTGAGGTATGGAATTTTTAAAGTATGAGTACTCCATAGTTGTTATCTTGTTTTTTGTTGCTCTAAATCTTGGTGTATATGTAAGATAGTGTATTATATATCATTATTTTGTGAATTTTTAATTACTAATATATTAATTTTTGGATTATAGTTGTTATTTTGGCAAGTATTTTTTTTAGTATTTAATCTGTTGATATGATAATAAATATGAGTAGATGGTTGATCTCTCTATGTAGTATTTTTTGTAATTGCTGAGTGTAATAGTTTTTGTAGAGTAAATATGGGGAGGTGAAGTGAGATATTTTATCTAATATAATCTGTTGTGTATTAGGAGGGATTATGGATACCATTGGTGCTTTTGGTCGCAAATATTATTTAAATGATAGGGCCGGGCGCCAACACGTGGAAGCCGGGATTAAGTGACAACTAAACTATTTGTTCTGCATTATTTAGTATTTTAGGGAAAGAATTTTGACCGAGGTGAGGGGTGAGGTAGTTATATAGAAAGAGTACTTGCGCGGTGATGATAATAGTCTTATTATAAGTGTTTAGGAAAATGGTAGTAAAAACTTATACTCCGTTGTTGTTTATAATAATTTTATACAGAATTAATTATGTATCAAA
>SNQN01000798.1:17632-48101 GCA_008642245.1 Bassia scoparia | reverse complement strand
CGGTGAGAGTGAGGGAGGGTTTGTGAGTGGAGAGGGTTTGATGTGAGAGGAGGGTTTGTGACTTGTGAGTGAGAGGGTTTGAAATGGAAAAAAAATGAAAAGGATATGTACACACTGTCGACCCAAAGCACAGCAGCGAGTATTTTTTTTTTAAAAAAAAATTAATTTTACGACGATACTTCGGTCGGTATCACCGACCGATCTCAAGAATCGGTCGGATGACTACCGAACGAAGTAATCGGTCCGTGTAAAATCATTTTTTTAACCCATAAAATAACACTGGCGCCAAGTATTTTAAAAAAATATTATTACCGACCGATACTTCGGTCGGTATCACGACCGATTTCAAGAATCGGTCGGTGATACCGACCGAAGAATCGGTCGTAAAGTGGCGGTATAATGGGTGTGTTGTGGGTGCAAGCTGAGAGTTTACCGACCATTAAAAAGGTCGGTGACAGCCGACCGGTGTTTTCCGGTCCGCTTCGGTCGGTATTGCCGACCAAAAATTCGGTCGGTAAAAGTTCACCGACCGAAGGCGGTCGGCAATAGTCGGTAGTACCGACCGAAAAAATATCGGTCGGTGAGGTCGGTCGGCCGAAATCTATTTTCTTGTAGAGATCTCATGGAGTTTTTTTGGATCAAATGAAGTATCGATTTCACCTTCCAACAAATCTGCTTCGATCTTCTGTCATTTTCTCAGGATCCTGCAAACTCATCGATGGATGCCTCCTGCATTTCCTTCATCGTGAACATTTATCCTTATTGATTGTGTGTTTTGAGTTACTGGCCGTATAATTTATAAAATATGCACATTCATGTATAAAAGTATGCACATTTACTTTTTTGGTGAAATAAATCTTTATATTATAAAGCAAAAATCCAAGTTTGGTTGATAATTTTTTGTGGACATTTTTGCTCTCAAACAAATTCTAAATTACATAACAAAAGATAAAATAAAAAATATTTACGTACGTTAAAAAAATGATGGATTAAGATACCGATATATCTATAAGATAGTATATTGTACTTACAAAATTAACACAATCGATAATATAAAAATATCATTACATTCCTAGGATAAAAATATCATTACGTTTCTTATGAACGACAACAACGACTAAAAATCTAATAAAACTAGCTAAATCTATGTTATATTATAAATCAAACACTCAAGTTTGGTCGAATAACTTTTGTGATGACCTTAGCATTAAAAAATAATAAATAAATAATTAAATAAAAGAAATATCTAACAATTTAATAATTTCTTAAATCCAAAACAACACTAAAAAGAATATACTTCTTCTGTATCAATATAAATGCAACTTTGAGGTTGACACGGACACCTAGATAAAAAATGAATAGTGTGTTTAAGAGTTTATAAGGGTAAGTGATTAATTAATATTAGGAGAGAGGGAGTGGTCCCCAGCACAACCACCACCACCTACACCCATTCATACAACACCACAACCACCTCCACTCGCCACCGCCTGACCCAAGTTGCCACCCTCACTCGCCACCCTCGCCACCACTCGAAACCATAATCCTCCTTCCCACCCACCATCGTCGCTACCCAAACCACAACGACCCACCCACCTTCAAACCTACATTCTCAAACATACATTCTCCGTTTATTGTCTAGCTTAGCAGTGATACTTGTTGATGAAAATAGTGATCTTACTTCTTGATTTAATGAAACAATCTAAAAACTTAAAAAGTGATGTTTGAAGCCAAATAAACATACATATAGATCTAACCTGTTACTGTTTTACAATACATATACTTCGTAATTAAAAGTTATTGTTAATTTCTACATACTGCAAAATTAGAGGAATGTTTGATTATTAAGCATTAATACATTCTATTTTTTATATATATTATCCGTTTATTACCCAATCCATCCATTCACCCGCGAAAATATGGATGGATGGATTAGGGTGATAATTTAAACGAGTGACGGATGTATCGAGTGTTAACGGGTGACGGATGCGGGTGATGCTTCATCCGCCACGAACCCGATCCATTTCCATTCCTACTCAAAAGGAAAGAAAATGAAAGTTGCATTTATTGTGATATTTTCAAAAACGGCAACAGTTACGTTTTATTCTACGGAGGAAGTATCTTATTTAATAAATTTAAAAACAACAAATTCTTAAAGAGATTATGTGAAAAAACGTGTAATCTAAAAAGAAGGAACAACAACAAACTAATAACAATATATATATATATATATTATAATATAATATATTATAGTATATATATATAATATATATATATATAATATATATATAGTAATATATATATTATCTATCACAAGAATTTAAAAATAATCTTATTTTGAAAACTAAAACTAAAAACTCAATCTATTAAACATAATAAAATACGAAGTAGAATATTTATTTAAATTAGTAATAAAATTTACAAATTGACAAACAAAATAAAAAAATACATAGTAAAAAAAACTCAAAAGCTACGTTTTGAACCCGAGCTTTGGGGCCGCAACTTTTGAGTCGACCCTCAAAGCTGCGATTTTTGCTAAAACCGCAGCTTTTGTTATTTTTTTAAAAAAAAAAATTTCCACGAAAATTATCAAAATACATCTTTAATTTGTGGTCTTGTTCTTACTGTTTATTGAAACCTGGAGATTTGCAAAAGATGAAAATAATATTTGAAAAGAAATTTACAAAAACGCAAAAGATGAAAAATCAATCAGCATCTTACTAAACGCAAATTTATTTCTGATTCAAATATCCACTAGTACAACCATGTTTTTGCATCTAAAAAAAAGACTAGTACAACCATGTTTCAATTCACTTATAAATTATTAAAGTATAAAAACTAGCGGAGTACTACATTTTAGTATCAACATAAATCAATTATCATGGACTTCATTTAACTTCTGCGACTTCACATAACACATTCATCTTCGACCTTTTAATCCCTATCTTCCCTCTTTCTCAATCGACATGTTTTACTCAACCAGGGAAAGATTACCATCGGCGCAAAACAAAGAAAAACCAGAAATTAATAGGAAAAAACAGGAATAGATCTGAACAAAATTAAACCGCAAAATGCTTTGAATTTCGAGAGAAGAAAATAGACGACCAAATAGATAAAAAAAATTCACCCAAAAACTCTAAATTTCTTCGAAATTATAAGATCTAAAGAAAATAAATTCAAATTCAAACTTGAATCGAAATTTATATAAATCTAATGAAATTCAAGATTAAAAAATCAAATTCAAAAAATAAATTTGAAACTGAAAAACAATCGAAAAAAGAGTACAAAACGGCCAAAAAATCAGAAAAAAATTTAAAAATAATTTATATAATAAATAAAAAATGATACGAGAAATTCCAGATCTCTATAATTTAGAAATTTCAAACAAAAAATAAAATGTCAAAGAAATAAAAAAAATACTAGAAATGAAAAATGAAATGGTCGGCGATGCAAAGAAGGGAAGGACTGGCGGAGTGGAGCCAGTGGTGGTGCGAATTAGTGAGAATTAGGTAGTGCGGTGCAAATTAGTGAGAATGAAGCTGAAAAATTAAAATAAAAAATCGAGCCAATCCCAGAAAATACAAAATAAAGCAACAAACGCATTAAAATAGTAGATCGAGCTGTGGTTCAATGAGTATCGTGGTGGTTTCATGGACAGAGGCGGCAAAGGAGAGGAGAAACAGAGGCGGTGAAGGAGAGGAGAAAGAGGCGGTGAAAGGAGAGGAGAGAGGGGAGGATGATCAAGGTTGGTGGGTGTAGGGTGAGTTTCGTGGTGGGTGGGGGTGAGTTCGCCGTCGGTGGTTGATGTAAGAGAGGAGAGAAAGAGGAGAGAATGAAAGACGGGAGAAAGAGGCGTATGGTAAGTGAATGAGGGAATTAGGGTTTAGTTGATATTTAAAGGGCAAAGCGCATGTTATTGGGCTAGATTTTGTTTTAAATTTTGATTTTTTTCATAAAATCAAAAGTTTGCGGTTTAACTCAGAACCGCAACTTTTGTGATTTTTCCATTTTTTTACCCTCTAAGATGGGTAAGATGTACGGTTATTTAAAAAATCGCAGCTTTTAACTCTCAAATGTTACGGTTTTACACAACCGGGAGCTTTAATTTGAGGCGCAACTTTTGTGTCTTTTCTCTACTAGTGATAATATATAAAGTAACAATTTTTCTACAAGTTATGCACGCTACACGTGCATTACTAACCTTTTATTTATAAACTAGATCAATTCTCATGCGATGCACGACTACATTAAATATTTTTTAGGTTTAATCTTAATATTATTTTTTTATAATATATTTTACTTGTTGATATAATTTTTAAAATATAGTACTCCATAGTTGTTATCTTGTAGTTTTTGTTGCTCTAATCTGTATTAATAGTAAGATATGATATTTATTATTCTTATTTTGATGAATTTTTTTAATTACTAATGATATAATTTTTTGGATATAGTTGTTATTTAGTATTTTTTATTATTTAATCTTTTATTAATAATAAGATTGATATAATTGATACTCTCTATATAGTATTTTTTATCTAATTTAATATTTTTTTGGATAAATATGGATAATAGATAATTTAATCTAATATAATTTTTATTAGAATTATGATACCATTGGTGCTTTTGGCAAAAATTTTATTAAATGAGAGGCCGGCGCCACATAAGCATTAATGACAACAATATTTTCTGCATTATTAGTATTTAGATAAATTTTACCGATAGGATATATAGAAAGATACTCCGTATGATAATAGTCTTATAAAGTTTATTGGAAAATCGAGTAAAACTTATTACTCCCGTGTTGTTATTTAATTAATTTATACAAATTTAATTTAAAATAGAGTGAGATGGGATATGATTATTATTTTTAAATTAAAAAAATAGTGTGGGATGGAATATAGTTTTGTTGTTATCAAGATTTAATATAAAATAAAGTGAGATGAGATATAGTTGTTGTTTTTTAGATGAGATATAGTTTTTTTTTTTAAATAGTTGTTGCTATTTAGATTAATTTAAAATAGAATGAGATGAGATATAATTGTTGTTTTTAAAACGAGATATGGAATGTAGTTGTTTTTTTAATAGTGTTTTTAAATTTAAATTTATTTATATAGTTATTTTTCTAAATTTAATTTGAGATAGAGTGACTTGACATATAGTTGTTGTTTTATTTTTTAAAAAAAATAATTTTATTTATTTATGATGTCATCAATGCTTTTGGCGGGGAATTGTTTAATGAGAAACCGCCAAGTAAGCATTGATGACATCATCACCGTTTTTTGCTTTGTTAATACTAAGAATATATATATATATATATATATATATATATATAAAATTTATATGCATAAGATATATATTATGGTGAGAAGTACAGATGTAAAACGAACTTATCTCTTCATTCTTTTATCTTTTCAAATTGTATGACTATAATGACATTTCCTGAATTATTTGCCTCGAGATATCTATCCTGGCCATAGAGCGAGTGCACTTCTTTTATATTTATTATCATTTCAATTTTTACAAAACATTTATAAGATGCTAATTATAGATACAAATTTGTAATATTTAAAAATTGTCTGAATAATAAAGTTGTTGTTCTTATTTCATAAAAAAAATACATAGGGGCAAATTTGTTTACTTGCGCAATAATATATGTTTTTAAATGATAATAATATTTTCACAAATTTGATACAATAAGAAAAAATTAGATAAAAATAAAAAATAATATGAAAATAGAGGTTATATAACATACCTACTAAGTATTTATTATCCAACTGATTTGATGTTATATTTTCAAATGACACAAATGTAAAATCATTTATTCTTACATTAGTTAAGAAGAAAAAAATAATCTTGTAAGGATGTTTTATTGCTCTATAGTCTCCTTTACTTTCTCCCACGCCGAAATTGGTGATGATACGTAAGTCGCCTTCTTTAAGTTGATCAGCAAATCTGTTGTTCAGCAAATCTTTTGATCAAAGAATTTTTTATTGTCGATCGCTTGAATTTTATCACCCTTAGCTTAAATTAATGAATAATGTTAGTTTGAAGTAATCAAGTATTTGATATTAAAAATTTAATTACAAAACATTAATGGTAGATAGTAATAGTAAATTACCTTTTCATCCATAAATACCATGTCAATGCTACCATATTTACTTAGATTCGTAAATTTTGGAGGCTTCCATAATCTTATAATTCCAACTTTAATAGTCATGCTTTCTTTCATTGAATTGGCGTTATTTCATTAATTTTTTGGAACATTATTTTATAGAACTTTTTTGATGACGAATTATATAATTGGAGGAGCTGAGTTGTGTAAAATTAAAGTGTGATGGGATATATTTAGTGTTTTTAAATTAAAAATAAAGTGAGATGAAATATAGTGGTTGTTTTTTAGATGAGATATAATTGTTTTTTAAAATAGTTGTTGTTAGCTAGATTAAATTTAAAATAAAGTGAGATGAGATATAATTGTTGTCTTTTAGATGACATAAAGTTGTTTTTATAATATAGTTTCTTATTTTTATTTTATTTACAAGGTAAGAAATTAAATGCACCCAGATGCGTGCATAGTTTTTTAGGACAGTCGTTTTTTTAATTAATTTTTACTTTTTTATTTTTTATTTCATTTTTGAGTAAACATTTCTACTTTATTTTTGGTTTGAAGGAAATAATAGGTTTTTCTCTTTTGGTTTTAGAATCAACATTTTATAAAATAGATGAAGTAAATTTTTATATTTTTTTAAATTTTATTTTCTATTTTACTTATTATTTTGCGGAGTACATAAGATTGTTTGAAATTTTCTATTTTTTCATACATTTATATGAATTGATATTATTTCACATAATTTTTTTTWAAAAAAAGGTAATATTTATAATTTTTTAGATAATATCGATATTTTTTGGGTTTTTTAGAATTAATGTTTTTTTAGGGATGAAGACATTTTTTATTATTATTTTAATTTACATTATTTTATTTTGGGAAATTCTACATGGTGGCACTGTGATTTTGTTTTTTACGCGCGGCTACAACTTAACTTTTCTAATTACACATCGTGGCACTTAGTTTATAATTAATTACATACACACCGTGGCCATTAAACTATAATCCGCTGTTAACATTGTTTAATTAACGTTAACTTAGTTTTGTTAACCTTGACTCACTGAAATTACTAACCTAACCTTATTTCAACTTTAAATCCCTAATTTGATATTCCCCCAATTTCATTAGTTATAATGTTCTTCAACAACAACAACAACAACAACAACAACAATCATACTATATACGGATTACATACATTCTTGGTTTCCTCAAACCAAATACACCCTTATTATATGAAGCAATCATCAATAATAATAATGATAGTAATACGAGGCAATGATGAGTTGGGTCTTTCGAAGTAGTCAATTTTAGTTTGGTTTTCTGGGCATTTTTTTATTGAGGTGGGTTATTCTCCATTTGGCTTGACAGCAAATTAATTTCATGGGTGTTTTGCATTCTGTGTTGATGGGAGAATTTTCTCTCTCCTCAAAATGTTTAACCCTAACCATGGTTAGTTTTAGCTTTGCAGCTAATGGGTTTAATTTTTACCCCTCTTGAATTGCTTCCACATTCCAAATTCTTTGATGAATTCCAGATCTGAGCCTCTTCCATACCCAAAAAATCAGTTTCAGCTTAATTTTCTTTTCTCAAATTTTTTTAAAAAGTTTTGGTAAAGAATTGCTGAAAGAGTGAATTTGATAATATGATCATATGAATGAATGACTGACGTGGGCCTACTGTTGTGCAAAATCACAGTGATAAACTTATAACTAATGAAAGTGGATGAAAAATCAAATTAGGGATTTAAAGTTGAAATAAGGTTAGGTTAGTAATTTATAAAAATATAAAAAGTTACTTCATCTATTTTATAATGGTCACGGTGTGTAATTAATTAGAAACTAAGTATCACGATGTGTAATTAGGAAAGTTTTGTCGTCGCGTGTAAAAAACAAAAATACAGTGCCACCATGTAGAATTTCCCTTTTATTTTTATTTTAGATAAGATTTTTTTGCTCAATTTTAATTTCCTATTTTTAAGTTTTTAATTGTACTTGTTGTAGATTTTCAGTCATGACAATTTTATTGTATTAAATTCTTTGGATAAGATATATTTTTATTGTTGTTTTGTTTATTGTTAAGTTGTTATAGAATCATCATATCATACCATCAACAATATTAATCCGATACCATATTTTAATAATATTTATCTTTTTGTTAAGTATGCACATAAATTATCGATCAAGGGGTGTTTGCTTTATAATAAAACATAGATATAATAAACTAAATTCTTTGGATAAGATGATAGTAAAACAATTTAAGAAAAGATAATAAGATAATTTACAAAAATCAAGATATATAGGTTTGAAAGATATATAGAAGATAAGATAAGCAAAATAGATCAGAGCATGATGATATATTGATATTTGATATCATCTATCTATATATATTTATAGGACATGATGTTTGTTTATAAATTGCGTTTGACATTAACAGAGTTGGTATTCCGTCGTGACTAACACTGTCCATAATGGCTGGGTTTGCACGAAAAAGCTACWTACAATCATTATTGAAGCCGAGAGCAGTACGTCGCAAAACAACGTCTTGTTGGAAAAGGAAAAAGAGAGAAAATAATACGACTAAGATCGAAGAATTCACCGATGATGTATTGATCGAAATCTTGATCCGACTACCCTTCCGAGAGGCTCATCGGTGTAAGGTTGTCTCCAAGCGTTGGTTTTCCTTGATTTCTAGCCCCTACTTCGCACGTAAGTATACGGCTCTTCGCGACACACCAGATAATTTTCTTATGATGTACCATATTCTTGGGATATTGGTGAGTTATCAACACTCAATAACCTCTTTTTYCGAATATGGAGTTATAGCCAACACAAAGGAGACTACTCATGACAACAAAGCGCTTGAGTTTTTATTAGACCATTTCAATTTTCTTATAATGTTTGTGTCCGGCGACTTGGTGTTAATCAAGGACATGAACACGAATCCCCTAAAATTACTCGTGTGTAATGTTTTAACAAAGCAATCATTGATCCTTCCTTCGCCACCACACGGGCCATTCCCTTATGATTTAGACCACACGAGTTTCGTTGGGTGTGTGCATCGCAAGGATGATCCTAGGCAATATAAAGTCGTGGTCATTCAAGCGAGGCATAAGAATAACGGCCAAGGCGGCCAAGTATCTATATTCTTAGATATATTCGTCTACAGTCCAAAGGATAACAGTTGGAGCGAGTTTTGGGTATTAGCCCCTCCAAACATTGCTTTCAGAAACATCATATATTGCACAAACAAGACTGAATGTGCCACCATCTTCAACGGGAAGTTATTCTGGGCGAACAACATGATAATCGGATACGATCCTTTCACAAACCCTAACGAATGCGAGTTCATAGATTTTCCTGATCAATTACGCATCGATAACATACAGTACGCGTGCATAGCAAACGTTCAAGGGCGCATTCGGCTGTATGACTCCAGGATAACTTCACCCTCGACACTGTCGTTCTGGGACCTAACCGACTACACGAACCGAGTCTGGACTCGAATGAGCGTGGATCTAAGTGGCAGYCATTGGCATTCRCAACCAACTAGTATCAAAGGTTTCAATCCTTCTAATGAAGTTGTGTATGTTTCCTTATCAAACTGTTCTATTTTAGCCGTACACCTAACAAAAAGTGTGACGGGGAAAAACAATACACATTTCAAGTCAAGATTTGAGAAAATCATAGTTGACATCAAGTTGTCCGAAGAAGTTGGAACAAAATTCTATCTCGTTGCCCCACCTTCATGGCCGACACCTTTAACATAGTTCTTTGGTTTTTCCTTTATTTTTTTTGTGTGTTTTGTTTTCTATTTTCTTTATCCAAATTAAATCTTGGAGGATTAAATGATATTTTTGTTGGAATTGAATGGGAAGTGTAGTGGGTTTGGTATTGATTTAGTTTAATGTTTTGGTGATGTTGGAATGAAAAATAGGTGGAGATTGATTTACTGTAAATTTCTTTTTGTATTTGATGACTTGGATCACTTACATACATACCCTTGCCATGCATTACATTGCATATATATATATATATACTAACATATGTCGGTGGTAGCATGCACCGACTTAGCTTCTTGCGTAATTTTGCATGTCCTAGATTATTCTAGGTAAGTTTCTTAAGCTAGATTTTTTGATTTGTTAACTCTAGACTAGTCTATACATGAGATTTTTTAATAGATATTAGATAAGAAATTTCTTGACTAGGCTTAGATATTATACACTAGACTAGATATATTTTCGTAGATGACAAAGTATTATGTACATCGGATGCACAATAAATTTACTGTACATCAGATTATAACGACCCTTTTGGTTAATATAGTAACCCTTTTTATCAATATAGTGACTCTTATTATTTATCACTATATTGATGTAAAGTGAATGAGTCACTATATAGATATAAAGGGTCACTATATTGATATAAAGGGTAACTATATGATTGATGCACAATAAATTTATTGTGCATCTGATGTATACAATACCATCTGTTCCTAGATTTTTCTAGATTAACCATATTCTAACACTCTGATACTAAGCACAGTTTGTTAATACAGCCAGATTTTTATGCAACTATCTTGCTAACATATTTTCAGAAGATAGGCTTGATTTCAAGCCATGACATATGTAATTTGTCGCCGTTTTTCACCCAAAAATTGTTTGATAATGCTCCTGTCTCTTATACACATCTAGATGTGTATAAGAGACGATTACAACACTGCTATTTCCTCCACTGAGTTCCTGAGGAAGCACTAGGATTCCACAGTTCCAAACCTCGACCTTTTGTATAGGAAGGAAATTCAGTACCTGACGATCACATATGCTCTGCAGCCTGGGCAAGTCATAGAGCACCAATGTTAGTGCCGAAACACCAACAATGTAAGCCTCACTGTGTGGCTTTATTATCGACTCAACATTCCTACATCGCTTCACACGTATGTCTTTGAGATTATGGAGCTGCGCAAGCATCTCCCACGTGAGCACGAACTTCAGYTCATCACAGTAGGAGACATCTAGAACTGTCAAATTRTTGAAGCAGCCATATTTCTCTAGTGAAGGTAGTGTCACCATTAGCTGATCATGCATTATTGTCAAGCTATTGTCACCAATTACTCGACCAGCTTTGTAGTAACCACCCACACAAAATKTACATTTTTTCCCACTCTTCCCGAATTCTGAAGTCTCCAAGAATCTTATGAAGACTGCTGTGTCTGTAAAGTTAAGCTGAAGAACAACCAACTTTTCCAACTTCGCCAATTCATCTACAGAAGGACCATTCCAAACCGGATGAATTTGACTCGAGCCCCATGTAAGTTTTCCCTGTTCTTGATTACTTATCAATAATAATTCTTCTATTTTTGACAGTGTACTGACTTCCTCAGCTCGGAAAGTTCCTATATTACTTTGTGAAAGATCTAGGCGTCTTAAATTTTTCAAGTCTGACAACCCCCGGGGCAACCTTTTTAAGGGCGTTCCTGAGAGATCGAGYACAAGTAATTCTTGGAGATCTGACAAGGATTGGAGAAAATTCAAGTTATAACAATGACGAAGAAGTAGTGCACGTAGCTCCTTTAAGCCAAAAAGCGAGTTTGGTAGGGATGTGATCTTAGTATGGGAAAGATCAAGGACTCTTAGGTTCATTAACTTTGAAAAGAATTTGTTATGTGGGTTTTGCATCAGGAGGTTATGTTGCAGTAGCAAAGTAGTCAGATTTCTGCAATCMGGACCATTTTGCAAAGCACTCACATGATTGTCAACGAATGAGGCTTTCGCGGCATTTGCAGGCCAATCCTTTGCCAGAGGAAGCTCTCTGAGTGACTTACCACAGTTAATAAAGAATTTGTGGTCAGGCGATTTTACCTCATTCATTGCCACAAGTCGAATTGTATTTGGCATCATGACTGATTCTTCGTCGTGATCATTTCTCTTCAGAAGGTGAACTTCAATGAGCTTTGAAAGCACTACCCATCCAATTCCTCTGGTTTCCTCCAAGGATGAAACTTTTTCGCCTAAGAGGCCTTCGCACATCCAATAATCGATTAAATCATTCGCTTTGAGATAACCCGTTGGAAACAACAAAAAATACCACAAACATGGTAAATCATCTCCTACATATTCAAAGGAATGACTGATCAGATCATAAAACTCTTGGCTTTTGTTTCCTAGTAAAGAACCCGAGGTACTTAGTGAGCTCAATTCTCTATTCCAAGCGTCACTAAATCTGTCATGGTGATCATCATGTACTTGTTTMAGGGCTTTTGCCAACATTTCAATAGCCGAAGGGAGGCCATCAAGATCATCTATTACGCGCTTAGTTTTCTGGTAAAGAGGATCATCTTTTAGACGCACACTGATAGGTTTAGAAACCTCAACAAACAGTTCCCAAGCCTCGTTTTCAGAAAGAGGTTGTATTTCATGGATCCTGCTTAATGACTTTTCGAAACTTCCCCTGACTTTAGTACAGGCAGAATGACTTCTTGAAGCAACTATGAGCTTCCAATCATTGCCTGAACTTGGTATTCCGATATCACCTAGTCGAAAATTCTGCCTCATTGGTAAGTTGTCTAAGACCATAAAAAACTTCCTACTAGTGAGAGCTCCTTGTAATTTTGTAGCTCTATTACCATCATCTTTACAACCAGAAATTTCCACATCTAACTGTTTTGCAATGTCTTCTTGAATGTCCTTAATCGACGAGTTATGCTTAATACCAACCCAAAGAACATGCTCATAATCCTTCAAATTTTCTAGTGCTCTATCGTGGATCGCCGAAGCCATRAGTGTCTTCCCCACACCAGCCATTCCGTGAATGCAGACCACCTGAACTCCATCTCCTGGCGAAAGTAGCTCGTTCCATATAATTTCACTCGTATTTTTGAAATCTTCTCCGATGATATTCTTTGCCTCCAAAGACTTCTTAAAGCCTATGACTTTATACTCTTTACCCTCCGTTAAGAGCTTGTCCATTTCTCCGATGTTCTTCTCGATTAGCTTCCATGTCTCACACAGACCGCATACATTAGGTATGCAGGCGTTTGCACAACTGTTATGCAGACGGGCTCCAAGATTCATATTGCCGCTACTATCTAATATAGCGATAGCATCTGCAATCCATTTTCCAATGTCAGGCCTAGCCACTCTTATCTCGTTCCAATCCTCCTCATTCCATTTTAAAGGGTCAGGCCTAAGCACGCCTTTCTCATTCATATTCTGTTGGATGCTCTCCAACAATTCCTTCAGCTCCTTCGCCTTCCGTTCCAATATCAACAAACTGCTTTTGCTTGTTGTGTTTAGGTGATAGAAGCAGGCAGACGAGCCGATCATTGCTGATAACACCCCCACTACACCACCTACGACAGAGACTATTTGCAATGCTGCAAAACCCATATGACACTTTAATTACAATGAAATCATCAATAAGGAAGTCATAATCATACCATTTTGGACAGCATCTTATTCAGATAACWATGATCAARTCATGTAMAWATTATTWGATTAAATCCTTCTCTCTTTTTTTCACTGGCTTCAACTCGAGAATGTGATTTATACAACCGGTTGTAAAATGCAATTTGCTTACTAACATCGGAAATAAAAGACGGTTAGTTTACAAATTTAGCTGTCAAGCAGCAGTAAATCAGATCCTAGCTATTATATTCCGATTCATCTTAGATCTCATGTATAGCAATTTGCTTTGTTCTAATTTCTAAACTTCAAATTTTACAAGTACAGTCCACCATAGGGGTGATAGTGATACAACACTCCTCGCGAACTACTCGAGATCAGTTCGGTCAAAGCTCGGTCAAAACTCGACTCACTTGAGCTCGGCTTGAGCTCGAGATCGACTCGAGGTGCTAGCGAGTCGAATTGAGCAGTAATGAACTCGACTCGATACGCTCACGAGAAGCTCGAAAAGTCTAATATCATTTATTATTTATGATAAAATAACTAAATTACTATATCTTATACTTTACTGGTGCTACATATATGAAATAGCTCGTGAGCTACTCGAGATCGACTCGGTCAAAAGCTCGACTCGAATTGGTCAAAGCTCGACTCAACTCGAAATCTTAAAGAGTCGAGTCGAGCTTAGTAATACTCAAGCTCGACTCGGCTCGTAATCAAGCCTAGTCTACCATATCCATATGTCTATATTTTAAGCAAGTTAACAACCTTAGATGAAACTTGTTCACTACTACTGGAAAGTAAAGAATTCAGTAAAGGTCAAAATAATTGAAGGGCTAATGCCTATTGCCTAAGAGAATAAGAAGTCGAGTATACCTGACATGGTTAGCCTTTGCCTAATCGCCCGAAACGGCCCGATTCCAATGCAGGTTGCACACTTGCACCTAATTGCAAGCAGAAAATTTCAGTCTCTTACAATCAACTGTGTTCATAAAAGATCATAACTCCATAATAAGCATGAAAAACAGAAAGAAGATCATAATGCCATATAAGAATTTTCCATAATTCCATTAATCATACTCCGTAAATGTTTTACTACTAGGCTAAGACTTTATCGGTATAACTGTATCAACTTTTACCATTCATGCAGAGTATTTAACTACTAGTAATGTAAATGGAGAGAGAGAAAAAAACAAACAAACAAACCTTGAAAGAAGTATGATACTGAGATACTAGTACAACAATACAGGAGTTTGTTTAGTATTTATAAGTCAAAAATATAGCAAAATTCGACTTTGTACTAATTTATAAACAAATTAAATAGAAAAAATTATGTATTCATTAACAGATAAGACTTCCATACAAATTGGACTAGATAATAATTACATAATTAGCAATAATTAATCATCCAATTGCAACTTGTACATATTAAAGATGCAAGGTTTATTACTTAATATCTTAGCTTATCGGTGTTTCGGATGGTGGCGATTATGTATAAGCGATTTATCCAGTGTCAGTTATCATCCATTGTTTTTGTAACAAAGAAGACAATGATTGTTTAGACTAAAATTAAAGGAGTAATTGATTATTAGATGATAATATCATAGGATATAAGATAAGTAACTACTTACTAATTATCTGTTATTCTGTATAATTGGTTGCTGAGACAGTGAGGCATGGTGCTTCAATGGCACATTGATGAATAATACATTGCTTGACAATTGGCGTCAATGTTTTTCATATCATCTCTTTGTGCTAGTCTGCAGTGCTAACTAGAGCTGGGCGTGAGCCAAGATGCGTCAGCATGAGGACAGCTTGACACGACAACGAAATGAGTCCAACCCAGCACAAGCCTTTTGCTAGCAAGCACGGTATTAGAGGCATGCCAACGAGTCATGAGCCTTCCTCGAACAGTATTTGAGCATGTAGACTCTCTTGCATGTGGGCACACTTTTTAACAGAAGTGACGCACAAGGACCAGCACAATCTGTAGGTTCGATTGTGCATGAATTCAATTTTCAAAACTTGCATTTTAATTGTCTTGACCCGTATAAACCAAAAGCTGGTCAAGGCACACGGACACAGACTTAAAATGAGGGCTGTCTTGACACGGCACTAGGGTTTGCTGCTAGCTAAGATAGCTAGGTAACACATTAACATCCTCATCCCATTTCATTGTCTTTTCTAAATATGTAGGTTGAGATCAAATTTTAAAGTTCAAACCCAAATATAAATGTAGTAAAGAGAGGGGATAAAGAGAATAACATTAATCGCTAATTATATGTTAACCATTTAGAGTGTATAGTGTGGTCTTGGTTTACCAATAGCAGCTCTACCTCCAAAAAAAATTAATCATACTTGGTCGAGGCAACTTGTTCGATTTACCAAAACATTATCGTTTTTTTGCTCCTTGGTAGCTTTGTATATATTCTATTGCATATAATTTCAGTCAAAAATTCTTGTCATGGACTACACAAGCAGCAACGAACACCAGATCGGGTTTACTGCTGCTATACGTCGACGTGTTTGGTCATTCTCCCATTTCTCCCTTGCAAGTTCCGCTAAGATTTCAAACATGAAGGCAGTAATGAGTTAGCATCACTGAAATGCACAATCAATCCGAAAGCACAAAAAGGTAAACAAGAACTAAACAAAAAAAATACAATATTAGAGGAGAATAGACCAAAAATTAGATACCAAACTGTTAAAAAAGAGTTGAATAATATTTGCAAATGTTGAAGTAATGAGTTAGCAACTCAGCATCAACAGAAAACATTATTAGACACATTCAGTTCAAACACAAACGTGGAAAATAAAAGATTAAATATGCAAATTTTATTGCTAGAAATAGTTCGAATATATGACCAAAGAAAGAAAATGGCTCCAAAGATTTCGATATGTGAATRCTCCTACGTCCTAACTCATGAAGGTAGTATACATATTAGTGACATCGCATGGCTATCTCAGGCTATACTGCAACCCTTCTTTTTACTCTTTTTTTGCTGCTTTGTAAGTACAGGAGAATTGAATAAATAACGAGAGTGGTGACTTGGTCGAAGGGGGTGTGGGTTTGCAAAGGGCAGAGTTTGAGCATCAAAAAACAATGACTTCAATTGAAGATACTGTGTACGCCAGACCRGCTGCTGATATTTGCCAAAAACTTGCAAAAATTTAGGCACAAAACGTGTTGCTCACCCAAATGACTTCGAAGTAATGCCACAAGCCCAAAYGTATCATCTACARTTGCTTTAATCTACATCCATGTCATCTCCTTTGCTCCGGTGATCTGAGTGTGCATTATCCTCTGACTTGCCRTAAGAACCTTTTTTATTCACTGTTTCCCTGTACCAGCTGTCACAAATACAGAAAATAAAATCAGCTAATTAAACAAGAAAACATTCTATCAGATTACAATACAAGCATTATAGCCTGCAATATTTACCCATAGACAACCGACATAACAGGTATGCAACATCTTACGTAAACCTAGAGGGGGAAAGGAAAGGGGGCAAAAAGAATAAAAATAAAAAATAAAATAAACATCCCTATATCAATATGGAATATCAATGTTACGTCACCTCAATAAGGGTATCTTGCCCTTCTCTCACAAGGAGCTACAAAACTAGAAGGACAACAATTTCCATCTATTTCACAAAATAGTATCTATGTTAYACAATAGGTTCTGAACRATTCTGCCCATCAATGATGTATGAAAATGGCTTATKATCCCTYTAAGCACATAACACAAGCAATTAATAACCTGCTTGCCTACTACACAAAACATAATGTTTTTCTCTATTGCTTGTAGAAGAAAGAATAAGCCCATACACAGATATGATAAATAATGAAAAACGAATATCMTTCAGGCTCACTTCTCTCTCTAAAKCCTATACCCTGTTACTGAACCTTTCTTTCTCCWGGATTTATATCATTCTCTAATTCTATCCCCATTTCTCTTTCTTTTTCCACCAATAGGCTTTCAGCTCATTGACATCACCTTCTTTCTAGAAAATTGCACCTCATATGACTCTCCCATCTTAACCATCCATCTATTCCGTCTATTTGCACTGCAATCTAGTATTTTGGTGGCCAAGTCAAGAACAGCCACCAAGGAACCAATTTGAAGCCACGTCAATTGAAATTTGACAATAGGAACACTAGAGAGCWGGGGTGGTTGAAAATCATATTCAAACAGAAYTCTTCATTTGTTATTGTGTAGTTTATTTGTCTTCTTCCACAATGGTAAAACACTCAGCAGATSAGAGTTTTCGATAGATGATGAGGTAGTATGAAAATTCTGTGTGGGTGGTTTAAGTGATGAGAGTGAGATGATAGTGGGTGGCTGATTTGGTTAGGTGCCATAGTAACTRTTTTTTGGGCACGGGMGTGGTTTTGAGTCTTTCGRCGAATGGTAGGAGGTAGGTACCCTTGTGCTAGGATTMCCCACCGATGCACCATCCAMRATGWACATTACTCCTCTTGTTAATTGTAGGCTAGACAAACATTTTCAATTCAAACAGTCTCCGTGGACAAACACATGCCTTCATATCTGCAGAGATAATGAGCAAAGGACTACTATCTACTTTCTAATCTCTGTAGCTTCATATAGGCTATAGTTAAGATTAACTGTAGTTAGAACACTAAAAATGTTGCTGTATCATAGATTAACAGTTTCCGCTTGTGCTTATCCAGTTATCTGTTAAAAAAAATGGGAGGTTGACATCAACAGCTTCRTAAAAATTGAACCAAAATCAAAGATCAATCACTCGTGACCTACTATTCTACTGTGATTGCCCTATTAAGCTTAAATTGTTAGGGAAAATATTAGAGATGTATAGAGCTACAAGAACATTACTCTTGAAGGCCTTTTGCAGTTTCTTCTATATCACTTGACAATATCGCAGGTAACTCATATTTGGGCCGCAACTCCTGCTCCTTAACACTACTTTCAAACCATTGTTTAACATCGTTGCATTTTGCTAGCACCTAGAAGGAGAAAGTATATATCAGAAAGAAAAGATGGTTACTTTTGTAGCACAGTAGMACTAACATCAGTAGTATCAATCATATCTCAGTGTGGCCAATCGGCCATACCTTTTCTCTTTCACTAGCTGGTAATGATCGTGCAGCTTTCTGACATTCCTTTATGGCTTGAGCTAAAGTCCTCTCTGCTTGTGGCCGGGCCTCTTCATCTTTGTATCGTTGTTCAATTGGATCCACCAACTACCAAATCAGAAGAGTTCAGAACACTACTAGTACCAAGGTATAACTTTAGACTAAAAGTTGAAAGACTATTAACCTTTTGTAAATCCTGCAACCTCTCAGTATAAACATGTGCAGATTCATCATCCCCATCCTCATACAGCCAATCCTCAGTCTGCTGTAAACTCTGACAAATACCTTCCTTCTCTGACTCAGCAGTAAAATCCCTGTATGTATTCAAAATCTATGCAAGAATGCGGCTTAGCAACTGTCTTGTTGGCTTCAGAAAATAAAAATAAAAAATGAAAGGAACCAAACGGAACTAATGATTGATGAAATTCAAGACCATGAAAAATGCAGTAAAAATAACAAAAGGTATAAAGAAGAATAAAATCCAACAATAGATAAAAGAAACAATGGTCTCTAAATTCTTAGTTCCCTCAAAATTTTCTATCTACAAAGAGAAAATCACCGAAAAAAAATATGCAAATGCTAAGGGGCCAGTTCTTTGTTGAACTTTATAACTTGCTTACAACTTCAACCCGTAGAAGTAGAATACAATATAGGTATGATGCATCATATGATTACTTTGAATCGAAGTGCTCCTCTTTCGTAGTCTTTTGAATTTTGACTTTGCTTTTTAAAATTTTCAGCTCTGCCTCCATGTTTTATTTATCACTGATTATACTCGTAGGAAAATTTGATGCAAACAATTCCAACTTTCGAACCTGTTCACAAAATAATCCCGACATTGAATTAACTCAATATAACCCAAAGTTTTACCCCAATCTTATTCTTTTGCASTACTACTACATATGCTCGATGGACAAACCGTAACCAGACATCTACTGACATACCTATCCTCCATCAAAGCCACCAGCCAACACCCTCCATTAAAGTAGCAACACACCCATTTAAATTGAACAAAAAAATTCCCAATGCAAAATCATCACATATTCGTCTTGTTTCTCATCAATTGCATCCTCTCCCCCAGTTTCCTTCAATCAATCAATCAATTAATCAGAGCCTTAATCCCATAAGTGGGGTCATTCACATGAATTTTCCTCCTCCACTCCCTACGATCAAGAGTCTCATCCGCTTGTAAATCCAGCAGTTTCAAATCCTTTTTAACTCCCTCCCACCAAGTCATTTTCGRTCTCCCTCTACCTCGTTTAAAATCTCCCTGATCCCACTTTTCCACTCTTCGCACCGGTGCCTCCTGAGGTCTCCGTCTTACATGCCCAAACCAACGCAGACGGTTTTCCCTTAACTTGCTTGCAATATCTGCAACACCAACTTTCTCACGTATAACTTCATTTCTGATTCTATCCCGCCGAGTATTCCCACACATCCAGTTTCCTTAATTCCTAAAATATTCAAAAAAAGATTAAAAATTTTAAAAAACATACGCACCTCGAATACATAATTGTTGGTGGCCTAAACAAACACACCATCCCCTTCTAGATGAAGGAGCACAAGGGCGAACTGCTCCCCACCCCCGGTACCCCTTCATTCTCTCTCTCTCTCTCTCTCTCTCTCTCTCTCTCTCTCACACACACACACACACTTTCTGCGACCCACAAACACGTAGCAATCAACCACTGTGGTTGAAGAAAAGGTGAACTCACCAAACTGCCAATTAAAACGTAAGACAGCTTTAGTGAACAAATCCTCACCGTTGCCTCCTGCAATAGACCTTGTCACCTTGCAAACCTAAAAACGCAGATTTCCCTCCCAATCCTTCCCYTGCACCTTTCGTAAAAGTAGACCTTATTCCTCCTTTTTTTCCCTGCAAAATCCCACTTTTTGTTTCAGTTTTTGCTCTTGCATAGTTGCATTTCTCAAATTATTTCAAGAGTCCAACCGTATATGAACAGGGCTGTTTGGTCAAAGGGTAAAGAGGAGAATAAAATGGACCTTGGTGCCTTGTTTCACTTATTARTGTTTGTTTTGCATTAACTCTCGATCCTCCTCACATATTTAATCTATGGGAGTTACCACCGCCATTCCCACCTCCAACCTACAACATAACCACATTTGACAAATACTGACCACCATTACTGCTATCATTGCACCGCAAGCCCCACCACTAGGACCACTTCCACTGCGCATCTCATCAACACCCTAAAACCACCTCAAAACTAGAATTAAAGCACCACACTACCACTGACTTCTCACATACCCATCCYAAACTTAGACTATCTCCATTGCTCAATTGTTGCAATGGCTGACTTTCTTCTGTGATTCTTTTATTCKGTTTTTATCTTTATTACTTTATGGAATTCATTGGTGAATGAGTATCATGAGCCATTATGGGCCTTTGTGGCAACTACAACATGTGTATGACCAAGAACATTAATAATGCGATTGTCTGCTTTTCACCACCAGTGACCAGCGAATTCCAAAAGACATTGGAAGTTGTAACCCTTTGCAATGTTTTCTTCAACTACCAGAAACTTAACTGGCTGAAGAATTTACAAAATAGTTCATTGGTAGCCTATAACTTATAAAAAAGGGAAGGTATAGTTCAAATAACAACCATTAACAACTAAGTTGAATAATTACACGTGAAACCACGGACACAGAAGAAAAGTAAAGAAATCCATACACATTAATTAATTTGGTTAAAACACACATTCATCACAAATTCACAATAAAAGAAGGTTAGYAAAATCCATATATATCCACATCTGTTCCAAACCCATATTTAAACACCAAAAATGTCCATTTACAAAGGAAACAAAATACCAAATTGGTCCAGTAAAGTCAGAAAGCCTGCAAAACTTGCCAAACACAGATGATAAAAGGATGCAAGGAAAGGAGATGTTCTATTCAAGTAAAAGCTTTACCTTATTGCGGGTTTCATAGACATAAGACTCAAGTGCGTTTTTCTTCTCTTTAGCTTGCTCAACTTCATAGTCCTGCTTAAGCAGGTTAGCTTCCTTAACCTTGGCTTCTGAAAGCTCTGCCTCATTTGTATGACCCCATATGACAACATTATATGGCAACGGAAGCCGATTCATAGCTTTACCCTTTCTGTTGTGAACCTGCAAAGAGATAAACTGTTCTGTCAACATCAATGGATTCTTCCCACAGTAGAGCTATTATGTTGGGAAAGGTTTAGCAGTTTCAGTTTGACTAACAGCATGCTGAGTGCTGAGAATAATCTTTATAACAAGCATCATTATCATCCAGTGAATATTCTAGCCCTTTGGTCATAACACGTGCAGCCTACATCTAAGTATCTAACAGGTCGGGAGCATTGAAGATGCAATATGTGCAAAGAATTCAACTCATGAAAAGGGAGCATGCCACTTATTACTTAAATAATAACAAAAGTGAATGAAATATCGGAAATAGATAAACAATCTCCGAAGAGCATCATAAATCAAGTTGTACACAACTACACATTCTTTCTGACAGTCTAGAATTCACTGCATCGAGAGACTATATTATATTCCAGTTCAGATTGTCTAAGGAGATTTAAGATGCAATAGCCCATCTGCCCAATAAATTATCTCAAAATTTCATTCAGCTCTGTTTTAAATATTGAAAAGTACTACAAATTTGTTTAGGATCATGTACAATTTTTCACCCTCTATGCTATTTTATCTTGGAAGTAAATTACGCCCTCCGTTTTTTTAGATGTTCCATACCATTTTTGCACGGTCATTAAGAGTCGATTGAGTTAGATAAAATAGTTGACTAAAAGTTAGGTAAAAGAATTGAGTAAATTAGGTAAAAGAGTAAATGTGTGAATGAAAATTTTTGGGAAAAAAATAATTTTGGGTGAATAGATTGGGTAAAGTAATTAAAGTTGACTTTAGAAAGGAGTAATTCATTAATGTTAGAGTAAATAAAGTAGGTAAAATGTAAAAAAGTTATTTTTAKATTGGTTTGGAACAACTAATTGAAAACRTACCAAAATGGAAAGTGGAACTAAAAAAACGAAGTGAGTATGTTCAGAAGTTTAATAGTTCAACGAAGATGTCAAACAAAGATTCAAATGGTGAGACATGGGGAAAAAACAAAAGTCATAATAATCACTTTGTCTTTGTTCAAAAGGGCAAATAGGCATTTGTGGTCAAATTTTGAAAGAATTTTAAAAACCAAATTGACATCTGTAGCAAACGTACTTCCTAGGGAAAGTTCAGCATATACTAATTGCACATTACTCATTACTAATTGCAAAGATACATATAATACACATCACGAGKTTTGGCCACGAGATAGAAAGTGGTAACAAACTAAGAATATTGCTACTCTAGTATTACTAATTAAATTTCAACTCACGTGAGGTGCAGAATATCTATATTCAGCAGAGTTTTCTGCATCAAAAGATCCATGATCAAATTCAGCTTCCATCCTTTCTTTGGACATATTTGCATTGCTCCTCAAAACTGATTCATCTGCATAACCCCCTAAAAGCTGAAAAAATAATAGTATAAGTTCATGACAACGGAACAAACAACCCTCCTCTACACAAGGGAGTCAGGGAAGGAAAACAAAGAAAGCTGAGCCCTGCATTCCTCCCTATTCATCCTCTGTGAACAAGGAATACCCAATCCATTGTTAAAGTACACTTTTGAGTCAAATCATTAAAATACTCACATGTGCTGATTCCAAAGTGATAGTCCCATGAATTGTCAGATGAACTTTAACCTTTACTTTAGCATTTTCAGGATGGGCTGCAGGCAAAGGGCCAATCTGCAGAACAAACCAAAGTTGGGTTTTCATTTATTGAAGCATGAAAAAATGCTGCAAGATCTAAAGTCAAATTCAAGTATTCAGATTTTTAAAAAATCTATAAAAAAAAATCACACTCTATATTAAGATCCTAACCAGTCCCTAAATGATCATAAGTAACATGAAAAAGGGAGCGTTTTGTAGGTCATTTAGTTTACGCCATACATTTATTAAAATGTAGAATCATTATTCAATACTAATTACTAATAAATGGTTTAGTTCAGTGTAAATAGAACACTTTAATAGACTTTAATAGACAGCACCACATGTCAAGAATAACTGTTTGAATGTTTGATGAAAAATCCTGTAACACATCMATTTTTCAATCACCCATTAAATTTTTAACTTCGAGTTTCCCCAATCATCTTCTATAACACATCAATTTTTCATTCAACCATTAAATCTGTAAAACGCTCTTCGTCAGTGGTGCGAATGGTAGWGGTGAGATTTCGAAATGGATGAGTTTGAAACAGACAAACTTTAAGTCTACACATTTCTGTAACTAAAATAAGAAGTCAAACATTTAACTACAGTGGAAGCTTCTATCCAACAATTACATAACACTCTTGTCAATGCTTAATCACCCATATCACTTAAAAAATAAAAAGATTTGTGTTCACAAATACCTCGAAAAGACTGATATTAGAAGATACACCCGGAGGTAATTCATTTTCATCAGCATAAAAGGCTTCCAACTGGAATTCACTACCTTTATCCAACGTAAGAACTTTGTCACTAGGAACTGGATGACCTTTGGGAAACAATACACCATGAGGAAGAGCATGAATTGGACCATCATCAGGCACACGAAGGCCTATGGAGAATGGAAGAGAATCTTCCACCTACAAGTGACAAGAGGGCAAGTGAATTCATCATGGTTAATCAACTCTGCCACACTCATAATCAGAAGGCTTTGAATCAGCACTTAAGCATAAAGAATAATATTTTAGGCACTAGAGGCACCTAACAAGTGTAATCTATTTACGTTCCATTCAACAAAGTAGAGAATATTCACCTTCATACAATGAGAATGAAACACTAGCATAACCTTTTCTAAAACTTTTAGAAGTCTATCCCTTTCTGAAGAATCCCTTGAAAGATAAAGAACATAGCGACTAATTAAGTTCAAAAAATACAGATATCTCATTGGAAAGACAATCCCCGGCAAATTAAGTTCCACTTAGCATTATTTTCACATAACATAATTTAAGTGCCTCCCAACATCAAATAGAAACAGTGATTGAGTGCCAAAGTAACAAGGTATAAACTTAAAAAAGATACAAACCTCATATTCTTTGACCCGAAAGTTTGGGCTAAACATAGCACATTGCAGTGCACATCCACGGGCAACACACTCACTGGCATTCAATTTACGGCTTGGTTCTGTTCTGAAAACTGATGCCAAAACTCTACTAATAGCTGGTATTCTAGATCCTGAACCAACAAGCTCAACAGACTGGATCTTCTCCGCTGCAACGCCAGCATTGATCAAAGCCTTCCGACATGGTTCAGCTATTCCTTCCAACAGATTTGACGAGAGTTTTTCAAATTCTTCCCTTGTAATAAAACCCTTCACATCTTTCTCGTCCATCAAACACTCAATGTTGAGGGGTGCCTCTGGGTTTGCACTTAAGACTTTCTTCAATTTTTCACACGCTGCACGAAGCCTAATGCAAGCTCGACGGCTAGAATAAACATCAATATTATACTGCTGCTTAAAGTACAAAGCAAAATGACGAAAAAGCACMTCATCGAAGTCTCTAGCACCTAAGTTACCGTCAGATGCATGTGAAAGTACTTTCATATGTCCAGGTTTAAACTGGACAACTGCAACCTGAGTATCAGAGTGCCCGATATCAACAAAGGCAGCATATGACAGACCCGTATTAGAGAAGTCTGTCTTGTATATTCCGTAACCAAGGGCAGTAGCGGTGCAGTCATGCAGCAACCTCACCGGGTTAAGCCCAGCAATACTTGCAGCATCAAAATAAAGGCGYCGTTGCAAATCAGTGAAGTATGAGGGGATCCCAATCACACARTCCTTAACAGGTGCATCCATGTTTTTGTCGGCTGTCTGCTTTAAATGTGAAAAAAGCATTGCCAACAATTGCATAGGTGTAAAGGTATGCCGCTCACCTAAATACTGTAGATGGACAAGAATAAAGCCATCAGGACCCTCAGAAGTCTCAAATGGGAACATTCGTAAATCCTCTTGAACCTTGGGATTGTYAAACCTTCGACCTATCAATCTTTTAACCTGGGAGATAGTTGATGTAGGATTCATGGTCGCAGAAGCAGMCGCTGCAGAACCAAACAATCTCTGCTTCTCCCCAAATGCCACCACAGCTGGTGTCTCACGCTTTGATTCCTCATTCAACAACACATCAATTCCCCTTTGCTTCACAGCAGCAATAACACAATTCTCATTTCCRATATCAAATCCCAGCACACTCATCTTGCATAAAATATTTCTGCAATGTCGTTTAKCACACAAGAATTAGTATCCAGGCGGATTCAGATTTTTCCAGCCCTAATTAAACKAAATTATCTCTCCAACTTCCAACAACAAATGAGTAGCTTTCCCCTGAACTTCCCCCCACAAGCGTGCGCACACACGCACATTTACACCAAATCGCATCAAAATTCCATTAACTATGATTTTAATTAAACTAGCATGTCATAATTCAGCACATCGCMATTATCATATGATCCACAATCTAAACATTGACAAAATTCCGAACATATACWTTCATACTGACATACCAACCAACAAAAAGCTTCAATCTTTAACCAAAATCAAACAAACAATCAAACATATACGACAATAATCATCACTCGAAAACAAATGCCAAAAATCACAATAACAGTAAAATCAAAACACAACAACCAAACATTMKAAAAAAGGAAGCTCATCTCACTCATCCACAGCAAATTAAAGTCGAAATCATGCTAACTTAACAAGTAACGCTCAAATTAACATAAGAATCGCAACAATTACAGTTTCAATAGTCAATAAAATCGATAATCTGGAATAATCGAAACAAAAAAAAACGAATTAGACGACATACCAAAATTGCAGAAACCGTAATATCGAAGAATGAGCCCTAGAAATTGGAGAAGAATGAATCGAAGAATACAAGAGATTGCGAAGAATTTTCAAAGATACGAATCTTTATTCGTCATTTTCGATTTTTCGAATTTGATTTTTGTCGAGTTGATGAAAGAGTGAATGGTTGATTTTGAAGCCTTTTTTGTTTGAAGTTGGGAAGTAAACGTGCACAAAAATTTAAATAATTCAATTTTGCGACAAATCCTTCAAACTTTGGCCTTTCATCTTCCTATTGTTTTTTACTTCGTATTTTACTTTTATGGGTTAAAAAAATGTAAATCAAACTAACCTAGTCTTTGTCAATTCATGTTCATATTTTCAACTATACCCTTTTTCTTTTCTTTTTTGTCAAAAAAAATACTCCGTAAAAATTATCTTTTTTAGTCGATTGCTTGTTGTGGGTTTGTATTTGTTGTTAAATACTTTTTTTTAGTGTTTGTGAAATGCGTAGAATTATAAAGATATTTGTGTTTGGGATTTTTATATGTGCATTAATTAATTCTAATAGAATCTCACTTATCGTTAATAAACTTAAAATAACAAAAGAAACTTGATGTGTGATATGTGAATAATCTAAAAATCCTTTAAAACAAATTATGAAGTATATATTACAAGAAAAAGAAAGGTATTTGAATATTCTAGATGGCGAGAGTATTGGTTTCATCATTCTATTCATTCATTTGGGTATAATGCTTTGCTCTATAATGTGAAAGTATAAAAGTATGATATTGCTACAATGTACCGTCCTTGTAACGTGAAAATTAATTTGTTAATGATATACGAAGTAAGTGATTGATGATTTCCACGAAAGATAATTTGAAACTTAAATTAGTATGAAATTTCAAAAGTTAGGAGATCTCAATTTTATTTTTATTTTTTTTGGACAAGTAGGAGATCTCAATTTTATTTGTGCAATTGTATCAAAAAACATTTGTTATCTTATGATTCTAATCTCGCACACTAATCTTGTGTTTGTTTTCATAATTCCATGTAACCTAAATAGGGTCTAAGAAGGAACTTCACCAAATGATATCCAACATTCCAATACTAGATTACTTGGGACTTGGGAGCAATAGGTCTATTATGGTCCTGGGACCATGTGGTACCAGGCAAATGTTCATTTTCGAAATTAGAAATTTTCATTTTCGAAAATACAAGTGTTCATTTTCAAATATAAACATTTACATTTGAAAATGAACATTTTACATGTTAAGATGAACACTTTTAGCTTCGAAAATGAACATTTGCCCGGGACCACGATGAGAACTATGATCTCAGAACCATAATAGAATTTGGGACTTGGGAGTACCTTTGTGAATTGTGAAGGTTATTTGGGATGGGCCTAAAAAGGTATAATAGACATAGAAGGCTGATCTTTGGGCCTTTTAGTTTGTGCTTTCTCCTTTGATCTGCTTCCCCTCTCACCCATAACTTTTGTCTCAATTTGATTATTTATTTTTACACGGTAAGGTAAACGAGGTGAATTCGTACACAGATCTCATACGAGGATAAGCGCAATGGGGAGAGGAGGAAATACCCCCAGAATAATGTTAGGGCTAAGAATCGAACCGGTGACTTTAGTGATGGAGGTATCCCCAGTGACCCTTAAGATGTGGGATAACTTGTAGGGCAAATTGAAACAGTTGCTGAAACGACGATTCTAAGAGCCAAAAACGTGGATTATACATTACGAAAATGAGGAAACTGGATCGAAATTTTGTCGAAAGAGCCAAAAGGTTTTGTGGATGGTTCCCACAACCATAATTATATAATGATGCCACACAAAATTTGAGGTCCAAAACCAGAGTTATATATTTGAGTTTTCGAATGACTTTTCTTTTGAACTCACAAATGTTGAAATACGAGTGGAAGCACAACACTCAACATTTGGGGCTGAAAGCTGGAAAAGGGTCATCCCCCATGACCTTTAAGATGTGTGAGAAATTTCGGGCAAAATTGAGATGGGCAACCTAAAATTGAAGTTTATAATCCACGTTTTTCGGTCTCTTGAGCTGAGGCCCCGTTAGTGAATGACCTCAAACTTTCGTGGGAAGTCCATAGGGTCATATGGAGTGTTCCGTGTTTGTGCCAAATTTCGTGCCAAAAAGATATGCATCAAGCCTAATTCCAAAGCAAATATCGTCCCTCTACGAACGAGATCGAATAAAATAACAATACCTCGTCGTTTTTTGATAGTGACACTCCAAAATTTAAAGGAGATGGGTCATTTTATATTGGCATTATTTTCACATCCTATGGGCTATTTTCCCCATATTTTTCCATCCCTCCTATTTTTGTGACTTTTGACGCAGTTTTTACAAGAAAAATGACAATCTCGACAGGAATTTCGAAAAAAATTACATCAAAAGTTGACTTCTCGTATTTTTCGAATTTATTACATATTCTTTAATTTCTCCAGACTTCAAAATCCAAAATTTTCATGTAATCAAGTAACACCACCACTAATAGCACTACCATCCTCTTCTAAATCTATTGACAAGTATTCACAACTTTTAGCAAATTCATCAGATATATTCCGTACAAATGAATCTAATATCTAATAACTCTTACTAAAGCAATCCCCACCTAAAGCAATCCCCACCTCCCACACTTTCCCTCNAAATTTGAGGAGTTTGATGCATGAGGATTGCTTCATTGGGTTCGAATTCGTTCGAATATACCCAGAAAATCACCCGCACTTGGTGGCGCAAGGGTTGCATGAAACAGGGCAGTAAAGCCTGATTTGATCGGCTGTTCTATTGCGGGTTGTTGTGCGAAGTGGTGGTCGTGGCTGGTGGTTTGCGTTTGCCTCTACTGGGTTCAAGTGTAAAACAGAGAAAAATGCAGCCTGTTTCAGCGCACCCAATCAGCCTATAGAATCAGAAGATACTTTTCAAGAGAAAAATGGCACATCAGTTTCCAAATAAGCATTTCACGATTCACACGGCGGATGCATCATGAAGAAAATTAGATGCCAGGATCAAGAAAGACCAACTTATATCACTTAGTAAGCAGATATTGATAGGTTTGACTAAGTAACTAGTGGCATTGCAATAATAGAAGGCATATTACTTCTGCAGTGATAAGAAACTTTGATCAGAAGGAATTCCCCACTTTTCAAATCTTTTAGAAGGGGCGATATAAGTGTATAAAGCATTAATGGTGATTGATGAGATGAAGAAGAAAAAACATAGGTGACAGGGGCAAATAAGTCAAAAAAACATAAAATTTAACACCGTTAGCTCATTAAGGGGTATATGGAGCGTTTTGAAAAACTCGGGGGTATATGAGCTAATACGCGAAAGCTCAGGGGTATATGGGGAAAAATCCCAAAAAATTATGAAGTATATATATTACGAGGAAAAAAAGGTATTTGTATATTGTAGATGGCGAGAGTATTGGTTTCATCATTCATTTGGGTATAATGCTTTGCTCTATAATTAGTGAAAGTATAAATGTATGATCTCACTACAATATATCGTCCTTGTAACGTGAAAGTTAATTTGTTAATGATATGAGTGAATGATGATTTTCAAGAAAGATAATTTGAAACTTAAATTAGTATGAAATTTCAAACAAGTTCGGAGATCTCAATTATATTTGTGCGATTGTATCAAACATTTGTTATCTTATGATTCTTATCTCGCGACGCACACTAATCTTGTGTATGTTTCCATAATCTCTATTATATAAGGGAAGGGAGGAGCAATGGTGTCCCTATGAAGTTACTCAAATACCCTTAATGATCTAATTAAAATGTAAAAATAAAATTTTAAAAACCTTTTATTTACTCTATTTGTCATAATAAAGAAGTTTAAAATGGTATATCCATCAAATATCTCAATCAACATCAATTGAAAAAAATAATTACTAAAATGGTATATTCATCAAATAATGTCAATCAATAAAC